>CAIGRB010116357.1:58740-115776 GCA_903798255.1 Fraxinus quadrangulata
ATATGTTGCTGTTGTTTAATAATATTTTTAATATTCTTTTTCTTTTTCGCTCTTTTTTTCACTTTTTTTTTTTTTTTTTTTTTTTTTTTTTTGTTTTCTCCTTTTGAATTCTTGTAAATAATTCAAGTATAGAAGGAGCGCAAAGAAACACCCATGCCCAAACCGTTAGTCACAAGTGGTGAAGAAGAAATCCAGAAAGTAACGAGTAATAAATCAAATACTTATATAAAGTTACACGTGTCGAACACTTGAAGAAATAAATCTTTACATAAATATTCGTATATACAAAATAAATAAATTATTCTCATTTTAACTATTAAATCTACGGGCGGTTAACCAAATCTATGTCAAAAATTCCATACAGCACGGATACGTGCACGAAAAGAGTAATAGTTTTTCTCATAATGAAGCATCAACTGTCAAATGAACAAATATGTTGAAATATAGGGATATAAAAGAATATATGTCAAGAAAATACTAATTAATCCTTCTCAACTTCTTCATGGTTATGATTTGGTTTATTATCAACATCATTAGAACCTGGTCAAGTTGGAACAACTATTGACAAATCAAATTCAAGTTTAACATGAGAGTCGCCTTCTAATGAGTTCAAAATTTTACTTTTACGGCCAAAAATTACGAAAGTCGTGTTTTTCCACACATCTTCTAGTGCGCAAGTTCTATTTAATATGACTACAGGAACTTCTATTAGTACTTGTTGAATATGTCATATAATATACAATCTTGTTTCGATTGTATCTATAGAATCCCAACTGAATTTAGCTACTAACGAGGACGAGATAGATTTTATCTATGACTTATTTTGTTATTGCACTAGATAAGATTTTGGGTAGTGTACTTAGATTTATAACATTTACGAATTTAAAAATATCTTTAGATGTGACTTGTTTGGGTTTTCAACTAGCAAAATTTCTAATGACACTCTTTGAATCTAATTATAATCCTAATCTATGTTGAACTTTATGTCCAAGGCTATCCAAAAGGATCAAAAAGGTTAAAGTACGATAGAAATGAGCTATCAATTGGGTTTTTCTTATAGTAATGATTCACTCTCCACGTTTTTGTGAAAATAAAAAGGATTTTGAGGATAAGAATTCCTGTCAAATCTCCAATCCTGCTGATTTTAACCTCTTCTGCTGTCAAAGATTTCATTTCCCCACTCCAATCTAACCTACCAAGAAAATGTGGTAAAGTTATCCTTTTCATTTTTTATTTGGGACCAATAACTATGTCAATAGGGTAAACTGACTGTTTAAAAGTTGGACCCTTTTTTGAGATGTAGTTTAACTAAACACTGTATTAGATAGAGATCCAAAAGTAAAAGTCAAATAGTCAGTCCTTCATTTATCTAAATCTTGGGCCCGGGGGCCCATAAAAAAACATGCTACATTTTCAAAGAAAATTGATATAACATCACATCATGACATTCTATCATTAGACTGTTTAAAATAAAGTCATGTTTTCCATCCAATCATATTTTGTCACCAATTCATTTGTTAATGCATCTATTATTTTTGGTAAAATGGCATAATCCATTAAAAAAATGAGTTTAATGTATACTTGAAAAGACATGACCCCGAGATAAAACTATAAATAAAGAAACATTTCTCCGTTAAGTAATGATATTTAACATCAATATACGTGATAATGGAGTCACGACTATATTATCTAATGAAAGTAAGTGTATTTAAACAATGTGATAGTAATCACATTATCACAGATAGATGCTACAACTAGGGATGTACACTATTCAATTTAGATTATTTTTTAACTATTTTCAAACTAAATCATTTTAGACGATTTGGAAAAGAAATTTAACCAAACCAAACCAAACCAAACCGGATCAAACCGAATCTTTTTTTTTTTTTTTTGTCCAGTTGCAAACCACAATTTGAGTGACGTAGAAATGATATCTTTCAAGCAAGTGAAAATTAAATATGTTAGTATAAAATCTCAATATATCACTTAAATTGAAACATTTGAAACATAAACTTTACCATACTATAATATATTTGTCTCCAAACATGCCTAAATCCTATAAAATAAAACAAAGTTCACATAATATTTAAGCTTCCAAATTCAGCATTTCTGAAATATATAAGAATAATATTATCATAAATTATTATTTTCCTAAATAGCTAATCGAAGTCGACTAGCAAGCAATTTGTTGAAGTATAATTTGAATTAGCGAATGTTTGGCTCATGTTTACAAGCATTTAATAGCTACACATTTAATGAGATCCACAATATTACACATTTATGTAATGCTCATTTCTACCTATTATTGCGTTTTTTATATCACAAGTATACGATATCATAATAAGTAATATAATGAACCTTTGAATCCGGATAATTGTTCCCACTAGAACTATACTTTATTGTTTAATTTAATATTTTTAATTACTATTTGATGAAAACGAAAAAAGAATTACGATTTGTTGTGATTTTTGATCTAACTACTTGAAAATAGTGGGATGCACACAAGGATCAATTTAGAATTCAAATATAGAATGAGATATTAAGGTATAACAATTTCATCTATTGATTATTTTTACGTCTTAATTCAAGATTCATAACCTAATGTAGTGTTCGATCGAATTTTCTATTGTATTCAATTTATCCCTCTCGAATTTTTATTGAGTTTATTTAACTAATTCAATCTCATATATCTACATGAATCAATTTTAGTTAAACGAAATATTAGTTCTAGGAATTCATCTAATGACCGCAATAATTAATATAAGTATCTCTACACGTTATACTAAATTACCTGATTTAAATATGTGGTTTAAATATAAACTCACTTTTCGATTCGTAAAAGATTCATAAATTTATTGAATTATTGATCAAGTAATTCAAAACATTAAATATCTGAATAAAATCAACACATATATGATGAAAGAACTAGAGTATTGAATAAAAGAAATAAAAGGTCTCAAATATATTATATTGTTCGCCCTAATAAAGAGTTTATATAATCATAATATATGAAAAAAAAAAATAACAATAATGAAGTACATTATCGGGTTTTGAATTGAGATGTAAAGAAGTGGATGTTTCTTGCTCCAAGTTCCTCTTCTTGTTCCAAATCTTGATTCCAACTTGTTGTTTTTCTCCTTTGATTTTGGTCTCCCATTTTCAATTTGTATTTTATGTATCTTAATGCGTGGAACCCTCAAAAGTGCCCCCATTCTTGTATTTATACTTCTCCTATGTTTTACTCGAATTTGAAGTTTACTTTAAATGAGCCAAGAATTCACTCCATAGATGATAGTAGGCGGCGCCACCTTTGTTGAAAAATTGATAGATTTGTGGTGCCTAGGCACCATGATGGTGGCCTTGCCTCTCGGGAAAAAATTAGCACTGTACATCATTTAATATTTTTATCATAATTTTTTATCTCGATATCTATTGAGGCAATTCTAATTAGGTTGTAAAGATAGCTCAAAAAGTTGAAACTTTACTAAAAATACCTTTTTTTCAATTCGAATATTTACTAGTTCAAAAATGGGTCTCAATCTAGAGCTAAAAGTCTAAAACATACTTATACGGTTAAAAATTGATTTATAAAAATATTTTGATCATATTTCACCAATTTTTTACTTCTAATTTAATCTAATGGACTCATATCATTCTCGCATCTTCATCGTGAGGTCCGACACAATTTTTGAGTATTTATAGTTTAGTTCCCAAACTTTGCATCTTGTCATTTTTCGTCAATTTTCGGTTCTTTCTTTCAATTCCATTTTTATTTATCGAGTTTCACCTAATAACACATTACATAATAACTTAAGCTATAATTTCATTAAAAGAATTATGAAATGTCTATATTTTAGAGTCAAAATAAATGTATAAAATACACTTATCTATTTATGAACAAAAACATTTATAAACACTTTTCAAACATGTTTTTTAATATATTATATACGTTGAATAAAATAAGTATTTTAAACAAACTAAGTGAAAAGTTCGATTAAAGCGATTTCAATTTATCAAAACCTAAATCGATCTGTTTCTTAAATAATTAGGTCTGATTTTAAACCGAAACATTGTTGGATCACATGGACCCAAATCAATGATTTTAAAACCAAAGTTTATTCCGCTTGACGGATTGACAATCCTTTTTGTTTGCTCCTACTAAACACCACTTACGTTGTAATATAATATTTCTCCCGCCGAAAAAATGGAAGATAGAAACAGAAAATTCAAAAAAATAAATAGGGTTGAGCATCTTATCTAAATGTTAATCTGATATGTATTAGAGATCAGCATTATTAAATGCTTTCGATCAGTCAAATTAGTCCAAGATCATTTGAGTAATGGGGAGATTAGAAAGCACACAACTTTGAAAGGACAATGTTTTTGTAATTTATTAAAAAAGATTACGCACAAGTCACTCATACAAGAATATAAAACTAACTAGTGTAAAATGCACTATTCGTGCATACTAATCTTTTCCAATCAAACATGTCAAATGGATCTTAAAACTTTCTTTAGGAAATCCCCCAAATTCGAAGTGAAGTGTTGTTTGATTTTCAAAAGAGAGATGCGGTAACTTGTACGGGGGATTTCCCCTGTAAAAGTAGAATAATTCTTTTCAAAATAGACAAAAGGGCATCTAAGCCAAGTTTAGTTCAAGGATCCAGCATTTGGTCTCAAAATATATAATAATAGGGGCCATGTAATTTGAATTTCTTTGTACCTTGTAGTCTATGATACATAGGAGCATAGTCATTAACAAGGGAGATGGTATATTTCATTGGATTTGTTTTCCCACTGTCACTGAACTCAAAATTAGGAAAATGTTTTCTTTTTTAAGATATATTTTCCCTCCTAGTCAAACACACCCGTGTATACATAATCTCCTTTTTTTTCCCCTTAAAAGCAACCAACTTTTCGTCTAATTAAACTCTTTCGCAGCTCCAACTTTTTAATGGGAAAATGAGTCCAGCCCAAGTAACCTTTTATTCCTTTTCAAATTTGTTTTAAAAGGAAATTACAACCTGACAAGGTTTTAAAATTTCATTTTCATAAATTAAGAATCAAGTTTCATAATACAGAAATCGGGTTTTAATTAATAATTAATATAATTTTAATATTAATAAATTTTAATCGCTACGTTAAATATTAATCTATCCTCCCAAACCCTAATTTCCTCTCTCCCTTCCGCCTATACATCTCTCTTCCCTCTCTCCCTCCTCTCTCTACGGAGTTGGTGCGACTGCAACATGACACCACAGTGACACGAGCGACAGTGGTGGCGTCGACGTCATCTCGTGTAAGAAGGTCTAAAGCGATGAGTGGTTTTCATAATGTTATGGTAATGGTGGATCTGGAGACAGTGAGGGTGATGATGTTAGTGCGGTGCGGAGGTGGGAACTGAGAGCTTTATGGTTGCCCCAGTGGTTCAAAACTATGGTGGTGTGTGTGTGGCTATGTTGTTGTAGGTGCGATGGGGGTGTGGTGGTTGGGTGTGTGCGCGCTCATGCGTACAGTAGTAGTGGTTATTTTTGTGCTGTGGTCGGGATTTGCTGCGCGTCATGGTCAGGATCTGCATCGCCGTTATATGGTGTGAGATTTTTAGATTGTGTTTTCAGTTGGTGGATGTGGGCTGTGGTAATGGTGGTGTTTAGGCAGCGACGATTTTGTTGGATCTGGTGGTGGCTGTGATTTTGTTAGTGGCAACGATGGATCTTCTTGTTGGGAGTAGTGGTTTTGAAGTTGAAAGTGATAGTTTATGAGAAGTGGTGACAGTGGTGCTGGAATGTTGTGGTGTTGGTTTGTTTGAGATGGTGATGTTGCTATTAGGCAGCGACGGTGGTGGTGGTGGTGGTGCTGCTGCTGCTGCTCGAGGCAGTGACGAGGTAATTGTCTCAAGCGTTGGTTGTGGTCACATATTATTTGGTTGATTGTGACCATCAAATTGGTTAACCTATGACCAATAAACAATATAAAAGATTAACTGTGACAAAAAAAAAATATGTGATCTAAATTTTTTTTAATTTGTGACCATAATTTGATAATTTGTGACTATATAATGAGTTGTGACTTATAATATTTATGATTTGTGATCGATAAATAAATTGTGACTTTTAAATTTTTAATTTGTGATCAATGAACAAATAAATTTTTTGAATTATGATCGTAAAATAATTTGTGACATATAAAAATTCTGATTTGTAACCGAAAAATAATATGTGACTAATTAAATGGTTAATTTGTGACTAAATTGTATAGATTTGTGACATGAACAAATTGTCACCTATAAAATTTTTGAATTGCGTCCTTAAAATTTTTGAATAGTGACCAAATTGCACAGTTTTGTAACCTTAATATATTTAATTAATAAAATATATAATTAACTAATTAAATCATAAATAAATTTTAATAAAAATCTGATTTTTGAAATTTAAAACTTCTATCCTTAATTTTGAAATGAGTGATACTTAATCCATTATTTATGAAATTTTCCCATGTTTTAATTTTAATTCCATTTCAATTATAATTTTGCAACATGCAAAGCCCAATTATTTTGTTTTGTTTTTAATTTGATCCAAGCCCACTTAGTGTAATATTTCAATCCAAGGCTTCACTTTTCCCAATTAATGCAATTTAGTCATTTCCTTTACTCTCTCGATTTTGATCCTTCAACAATGCATCCAATAGCCAATTAATTCTTTTTTCTTTTCTAACTGCTTCAAAACGAGTCCATAACTGAAACGATATAAAATTAACCAAAGTTATACTTAATTCAATAATTTGATGACATAAAAATTTAGTAATATGACCCAAATAAGTGTTCAAAAACACTTATCAATAGACCCTTAATTTTCATATCTTTGCTGTGAGGGCAAATAATTTCTTGATATTTGATGAAAAATATGGGGAAATTACAAAAGACACTAAAATTAGGAGTAAAAAACCCACTTTTTTTTTTTCACTTAAAAATATACCCTTACAATTACAAATTCTTTAATTTTCAGAGAGTTACATGTTCGATTAAATTTTGATATTCTAACTTATTATAATTAATTCTTAGTGTCAAGAGTTCACAAATTTTCATATACTCTTCATATATATTATTCAGTAATTTTATATTGTGTAATATTCCTAACATCTTTCGTTCTTTTTTAAATTTTCCATATACGTAGTTATAAATTATAATAACCTTATAAATAGGACTATTGTTATTAAAATGAAATACAACACAAAAACATAGGTTTTCGAAGGACCTGTCAAAATATAAATTGAATTTTTAAGCGAGATAGAATATGGAGTTGTTCATTTTTCTTTTTTAGTTTTCGTTATCCATGTTTACATTCATCTCTTCTCTTCATAATTTTCCTAATTCTAGTTTATGATTTTTATGGAGGATCATTTTCATTGGTTCTTGCTCCATTAATGTGAATTGCAGTGTGGCTGTTTGAGGATGTTTATTCTGGTGACGATTGAGTTGCGCTGAGTGTATAAAGTAATCCTCATGACTACGATACTAACTTTGCCGATTTCCTCTCTATCCTTTGGTTGATAAGCTCAAAAATATAGAAATTGTGTATTGCAGTTTTAAATCTCCCTTCATTTATACTCTGAAATCTTGATTTTTATTTCTGTGTCTTCCATAATTTATCAGAGAATTCAGGAAAAGATTGGCCTTACAATCCTATAAATTTAAAAACAAGAGAAAGAAGCAAAGAAATTGAAGATCTTGATCATCATTTACTGTCCACCTTCGAGTTGTACTCAAAACACTTGCAGTTTAACATTTTTCAGATTATTTGTATAACATTGAATTATTTATTATTATTACAAACAAGATAATGAAAATACGTTGTTGCTGTTTTTCCAATAGATGTTCATGATTCAAATAAGTGTCTGTTACTGATGATTATGAGTGTGATCAGATGTGGTTGCTATCATGTCCAGAGCTTGAGGATGGTTTTCAGCTGATTTCATGTGTGAACTTTTCCCGACTACCACGTTCTTCTTGATTTCTTCTTCGATGTTCACATCCTCGTCAATGGTAAGGATGACAGTTTTTGTTCCATGTGGACCAGGAACAATATCTTCATGGACTCTTACATGTTCGTCAATTCTCACTTTATCTGTTTCCTGAATGATTCTCCTCTTTCTCTTTTTAAGGAAGCAGAAAAGGGCAACTGAGAGAAATGCAAGGAAGAACAATCCACCAAGTGAGACGAAAACGAAGATGATGAGAGTATGGTGTCCTGGAGTGGGGGGTGGTGGTGGTGGTGGAGAGAAGGGATGGGGTGGAGATGGAACAATATGTGGTGGTGGTGGTGGAAAGACCGGATGGGGTGGAGGGGGAACAATATGTGGTGGATGTGGCGGTGGAGAGACGGGGTGGGGTGGTGGTGGAGAGGGAACAACATGAGGTGGCGGTGGAGAGGGAACAACATGAGGTGGCGGTGGAGAGGGAACAATATGAGGTGGCGGTGGAGAGGGAACAACATGAGGTGGCGGTGGAGAGGGAACAATATGAGGTGGTGGTGGTGCAACTTTAGGAGGAGATGGCGGTGGTACTATTAGTGGGCATGGAAAATTATGAGGTAGTGTAGGAGGGAAATATGGATAGTTTACATAGTTTTGAAGTGTAGCCATTTCAGTGTTATCAAATTGGTAAACTTAAAACTGGTTTGTTTCAAGGATTGATGAGAGATTGTTGTGTTGTGACATCTATTTGTAGTAACAATTTGTAAGTTTTTAAATAGTTCTATTTAATGTTTATACTTGTAAGTCTTGTGTTACTTGACTCTCATTCCAAGCATAAGAAGGCTTGTCATTGTTTGGTTGAATTCAAATTCACTCTCATCTTGAGCTTGAAATTTTGGATATGTATAGGTAAAATCTACTCGTTGATGGGTTCATTTCCTTCACAAATCATAAATCCTATGATCTTCAACACTTGACAAAGCAATATAGTCTTGTTAGTGAGCCAATGTTGAGCCTAAGATAAATTTTTGACGATTCTATGATCTATGATTGGGTTCAAAAATCTCTAGATGGTTATCGAATTTTTTTATGATTAAAAAATCTTTTTCTGGTTGCTCTCGAACAATTAAAACATTCTCTCAGAGAAATATATTATTCTGCTTGCGATTTTTTATTTGGTCCCATTTATGGTATCAAATAAATATGTTAAATAATATTATTATGTTAATCTTTAGTCTTCTTTAAAAATGATTTATAGAATAAGTCATTACTTATATAAACATATCTCAGGTCACCAAATGTTTGGAAATTTCTTTATTCAACTTGTTCTTATATTCTACTGAAATGATCTCCTATATCTATGACTTTTACTTTTAAGATCAGAATGACTCAAATATTTTTTTCTTTCAGCTCTACAATGTGTACAAAAGCTCCCATTAAATTATAATTCATTTTTCTCTTTCTTTTTATCAATCACATATTTTTCAATAAATTAATATTATACGAAAACCAAAAAATAACTACACATTCTCCAAAAAATTATTATTCATCTCATTAAAATGTGAAATAATGAGGACAAAGAGGCGCAGGAAAAAGTGGCATTTTGTTTCCACTATAAATAGTTAAAATTATGAGTTTGATTTACGCGACAATATCATATAAACCTCCTCAATTAAATATAAGTACTAGACATGTTCCATGTATTTTCAAAAATCATAGAAATATCCCATGATGTTTGTTTTTCTCAGCAGATTCTCCCTTTACACTCAATTTTTTTTTTTCACCTTTTATCCTTTCAAATTTATATTACCTGAAAAATTATTATTAAAATTTATTTAAACTATATTTTTTTCTCTATTTTTTCTCATTTCTTAAAAGAAATATTTTAACAAATTAATCAAAATAGTTCATTTGCAATGTACGAAGTAAATTTTTTTTTTTCTGTATTAAGGGAGTCTATCTACTCAGGGTCAGAGCTAGGAATATTATTTAGTGCAAGCACAGTTTAATCAATGTTGAACTTTGAGTTTTTCGCTATGGATTTAATGATAATAAAAATATAAAACGATATTACGACAATATTAAAATTGATATCAGATGTTAGCATTGTAATCCAAAATTAGTATCCTTAGTCCAAGATTAGTAAAAAATTGTGTAACGTTAAAATCCACTTTATTCAATATCTCCCACATCAACATTTTCTACAATCGATTTTATTTAAAGGAATATCTTCATTTGATATCTGGATTAAAACATTCCAGTCACTATAGATTCATTGAATACCCAAATACACGGCATCTCACGGAAAATGCTTAATTTCTCATGCTACAATATTCTAAATTTTTTGATATTTTAAAATGAAAAATGGTAGTTGGGATTTCTTTATATTAGCTAATGAGTCCATGTTCAAGCTGATAACAAAACCTTAATGTCGCAAATCCCGTTTCATTAATAGAGTCCACTGCCACCACGTCAATTCTCACACAATTCTCTTCACGGGTGAAAACCGTACTTAAAACAGGGAAATTTAACTCGAATCAAAAATCAAAATCAAAATCAAAGTTTATATCATTTTGATCTAAATATTTCAATTAACAATCTTTGATGAACCCATATAAACATAAAATGAGAAAACATAAAGTGAGAGGCACTAGTGGTCGGTGGTGGAATGCAACGAGAGACGAGATTGAGAGCTCAGGCACCGAGCGAAGTCGCGGAGAGGTGGAGAGATGAGAGAAGAGTGAAATATGTGATTTGGATGGATTGTCCCGTGGATAAGTTTTCTCTTGGGCTACTGAATTCAAAAGCCCAATAGTCCAAAAAAAAAATAATAAATAAAAAATGAACGTGGTTTGAGTTTGGTCCAAAGTTTAGTGCATGCTTGTGCTCGTGCCTGCACTGGTATCTCTTGGGCCCCACCCCAATATCTACTTAATCTCACGCTCCAAACCTTCTGAACCTAAAATGCTACTAAAATCCAATCTTTCCTTCCATTAAACATATAGATTAACAATTTCACCGTGCTTAGAAGATGCAGAACGGAAGTATTAGGGTTTATCAACGTAATCCTCGACAAAAGAAAATTATAAATCTCACAAAAATAACCTCAAAAACGGAATTGTATTATTCAAGAAAACAAAGAACCTTTAAATAGTCTCTGTTTTGGGATTAAATTCATTTTTCTTCAAAATAGACATAAACTTAATTAAAACAATTAAAATGCGAAAACTTCAATTGTCCGACAGACTGTTTTAAACTGCATATTTGAGGCTGAAAACGACGTCAACCAGGGAACCTTGAATTAGGACGTTGTAGAGCACTGTGAGACGTTTTCGAAAACATATTATAATAGTCATTCTGACATTGGTGCAAAACTTTATGTCCGTCTCTTCTAGAGAACTCGTTTTGCCAATTTTCGGTCTAATTCTTTTTCGAACTCTAACGCCAATTGTCCTACATCATTAGAATATCTTCAAAATACTCTTTAAACATGAGATGCTCTCTATTTTAAAGAGTCAACATTTAAAAATCATTCTTCAAATGACTCTTTAAATTAACATTTTAATTTAGAGAGTCACTCTCTATAATTAAATGCATTCAAAGTGTTTGAATTTTCAATGTAGAAAAATAATAAAATGATCTAAAAAAAAACTAGTTAAAATAAAAGATAAAGAAAAATAATAAATATTTTTTGGGAGTAGTAAAATTAAGTGTTAAATATAAAGAGTTTGTTGGAGTGTTTCAAAATTTTAACTCTATACATTTATAGATACTCTCCAAATGATAGAAAATAGATAGTTTCTTGGAGATACTCTTAAAATTAAAACAAAAATTTAATTAAATTAAATTAAATTTAAAAATAGATAGTCTCTACCCTAGTTATATTGATAGAAAAATCTTTAAAACGAGGGGGACGAGTAGCCTTACCTCAAAATGAAATTATAATGACTTATTCGCGAAACAATAATTGAATCTACCTACGAATACATCGAACATATTAAAATCAGCATCAAACGAGGCTATCCCTCTTGCTTCACCACATAAATCTCCTCTCATAAACATTTTGAATTGTTTCTCCCTATATCCAGAATTTGCCAACCAGTTATCTGCAAGTTGATTACCTTCCCTCCAATGTGTGACTGAGATCTGCAACTCCTCAATCCATTGGAAAATCCTTACCATATGATATTGAACTTGCCAAGGTCCATAATTGAGCTTATTTGTAAGATCGCCAATTGATAGCAAGTCCAATTCGACCCGGATTGATTCAAAACCTTTATCTACAAAGAGCTCGAGTCCAGTAACCATAGCTCTTATTTATTTCGTACCGTTTCCAAATTTTCATAGACCGAAACTTGACTCGAAGTAAATTTTAATATTCAACGCTAGACCACTCAGTAATCACATTAGTAAACAATATATTAAATTCTTCTAGACAACACAGTATTCTAAGAACATTCCTATATGTCAAACATTAGCTTCTATTCAAAAATAGCAAGAAACAGTAATGTTATTTCTTTATTACTTTGAAGTTCTATGAGATTCGAAGCACGTTCTGTTGAAATTGTTATTAGAAATAAGAAAAATAGACTTTAAAATGAGAAAAGGATTTGGAGGCCAAAACTTAGACTAGTGCAATAGCATAACGTGCAGGNTGTTGAAATTGTTATTAGAAATAAGTAAAATAGACTTTAAAATGAGAAAAGGATTTGGAGGCCAAAACTTTGACTTGTGCAATAGCATAACGTGCAGGGTTTATATGCCCTGCAAGTGATTTATCTATACGACCACAATAGGTTTGTTTTATGCGGTCACATAGAATTAAAAAATAGTCGTTAGGCTGATTTTTTGTAGTCTTTGGTGAAAAGTTTGCAACTTTTCGTTAATTTTTTGCACTATTTTGTGGGTGTTGATTGAAATCTTTAAATACATGATAAATTATCATATCAACAATATAATTCGACAACCTGAGATAAAATCTTCATTCCAAAATATAAAATTTACATTATTCCCTTTATATTCAAATTTCTTCCACAGTGTTCTTGAAATTTTAATAGAAAATACTAAGTTGTTTTCTTTTACAAAGCTTAATTAATCCTTTAAATTATTTGTCAATATCCCTTTTAAGTATCAAATTCAATTCGAGAGGGAGCAAAAATTATTTGAAAAAAACGATATTTGTGTTTAAGCCTTCATCTTTATTTCATAATTCTTATTTTTATTCTTTGTTTCTTCTTCATTCTTTTTTGTGTGGAATCTTTTTACAACAATCTCAAATAATATTCTGCAATGGAGAACGAAACTAAGATGGGCGGCGATCAAATTGATGAATCAAGATCTTGTCTGTCTAGATCGATTTGATGGGACAAATTTCATAAGATGGCAAGACAAGTTGAAGTTCTTTCTTACGGCGTTGAAAATCTTCTATATTCTTGATCTAGAATTGGCACCACCTGCTGATCCAACAGATGAAGATATTGAAGCTGTAAGAATGGAGAGACAAAAGTGTCAAGATGATGAACTCATATGACGCGGTCATATTCTTAATGCTCTTTCCGACTGATTGTATGATCTCTACACAAATACATTATCGGCAAAAGAAATATGAGATGCTTTGGAAAACAAGTATAAAGCCAAAGAAGAAGGTACTAAGAAATTTGTAATATCAAAGTATTTTGACTTCAAATTCCTTGATAACATTCCCCTCATTCCCCAAGTACAGAAGTTGCAAATTCTTGTCAACTAGTTGAAGGAGATCAAAATTGAAATTCTAGAATCTTTTCAAGTAGGAGCAATCATTACGAAACTCCCGAGGACTTGGAAAAGATATCGGAAGAAAATAATGCATAGTCCGAAGATTAATCTTTGGAATAAGAGTAAAAATATTTTCGAATTGAAGAAGAATCAATGGTAAAAGATAAGAATGACAATTCTTATAAAGACACGAATGCCGTGGAGAAGGTCGAACATTCAAATAAATCCAACAATAGAAAACCTTATAAAAACTTTAACAATTTTAAGAAGAAGTCCAAGGGAGGTTTCTTTGTATGTGGGAAAATTGGTCATTATGCAAAATAATATCGACATTGAAAGCAAAACATCTTCGAAGGAAGAGTGAATTCTATCAAAGAAGATAATATTGTGGCTGCCGTAAGCGAGATCGATGCAATCAAAAGAAAAGTCCTTGGTTGGTGATATAATACATGTGCAACTGTAAATGTATCATATAATAAGTCTTTATTCAAGACCTATTATGAAGTAGATGGAGATCAAGAGATTCAAATGGATAAAGAAGGACGCTCCAAAATGATTGAGAAAGGAAATGCAGAGATTATCTTCACTTCCGAGAAAACTATTACTTTAACAAATGTACTACATATTCCTGAAATGAATATGAACTTAATTAATGGGAATCTCTTAGAAAAATGGGGTATAAAAATTGTTTATGAGTCCGATAAACTTGTATTATCCTTAAATGAGAAATTTGTTGAAAAATACTTTTCTAGTGAATGAATGGTCAAACTTTGTATTGCCGACAAAATTATTAATAAAGTTGATTTTGTTTATATTTTTGATTCATTTACTTTGTGGCATGCTAGATTAGGTCACATAAGTAAGTACCATTAAAAGGATGTTAAAAAGTGACTTAATATCATATAATGAAAACGATGCATTTAAATGTAAAATATGTGTAGAATCTAAAATGACTAAGAAGCCATATCAAGATGTAAATAGGACATACATACATATGTAAATTAAATAGTATGTTAACCAGAGGTAAATATTTTTCTAGTGATTTTATCTTGTATTGTGAACAACAAGGCACGATTTATCAATATTCTGCACCTAGAACACTCGAACAAAATGGTTTAACTGAAAGGAAAAATAGAACTTTAGTTGAGATGATAAATGATATGTTAACTTATGGTAAGTTGTCATATAGTTTATAGGCTGAAGCATTGTTGAGTGCATGTAAGATATTACATATAATTCCTTCGAAATATACAAAGGTTTCTCCTTATAAATTGTGAAAATGAAGAAAAGCTAACATTGGATACTTCAAAATGTGGGGGTGTCTTGCATATTATAAGAACACGAACCCTAATATAACCAAGTTAGGCCCACAATGCATTAAATGTACATTTGTTGGTTATGCTAGTAATAGCAAATCATATAGATTGTTAAATTTGGAGATCAATGTAATAGTTGAATCAAATGATGTCGAGTTCTTCGAGAATTCACTATACTCAGATAATGAATTAAGAGATACCTACAATGAGATCTCTTGCTCGGGTGGAACACAAGATGAAACATTTTCTAAAAATGTTTATGAATTTGATGAATCACGAAGAAGCAAAAGAACTCGAATTGAGAAGTCTTTAGGACCAGATGAAATTGATTCTCAACTTATATCGTTTTACCTAGTAGAAGGAAATGAGAAAAATGTTGTAAGAGCAATTCAATTCGTTCTACAAGTGGAGACTGATCCTAAAACTTATCTAGAAGTTATAGCTTCTCGTGATAGCATTTTTCAGAAAGATGAAATGGATTCAATTATCTCTAATAATACATGCGAACTTGTTGATTTACCACCCAGATCCAA
Organism: Fraxinus quadrangulata; assembly: GCA_903798255.1. Classification (NCBI taxonomy): domain Eukaryota; kingdom Viridiplantae; phylum Streptophyta; class Magnoliopsida; order Lamiales; family Oleaceae; genus Fraxinus; species Fraxinus quadrangulata. Next base: position 74,315 of record CAIGRB010116357.1, read on the forward strand.
ACCTATTGAATGTAAATGGTTGTTTAGAAGAAAATAAAATGTTAATGATTCTCTTAATACCTTTAAAGCTAAATTAACAGTTAAATGGTATAGACAAAAGGAATGAATATATTATTTTGATACATATACACCGATAGTTACAATAACTTTAATTAGGATTTTATTTTCATTAGTTTCGATACCTGACTTGCTTGTTTATAAATTGATGTCAAGACGACATTTTAAATGAGGATTTCGATAAGAATGTTTATATGAAATAATCTGAAGGATTTGCTCTACCCAAAAATAAACATAAGGTGTGTAAATTAGTGAAATCGTTATACGGTTTAAAACAAGCACATAAGAATTTACATGAAAAATTTGACTTAACCATCAATTCATTTGGTTTCATAAATAATAATGTAGATAAGTGTTTATATTCTAAAGTGTGTGATAAATGTATAATTCTTATTTGTTTGTATGTTGATGACATATTGATTATGAGTAATCACATGGAAGGAATCAAAGAAACGGAGAGGTTTCTATGTTTCGCATTCATGATTAAAGATCTTGGACAAGTGGATATCATATGGGTATCAAAGTTACAAAAACTAGTAAGGTTTTCTATTTGAGTTAATCACATTATATTGAGAATGTAATTAATAAGTTTAAACATTTAAATGTAAGAAAATTTAATACCCCTCTTGATCCAACTTTAAACTTATAAAGAATGATGGAAGAGAAATTGCTCAATTGAAGTAGGCAAATGCTATAGGAAGTCTTATGTATGTAGTTCAATGCACAATATGTGACATAGCACAATTAATAAATTTAGTAGGTTTACTAGCAACCCGAGCAAGGAATATTGGGATGCCATTGGAAGAGTTCTTAGCTATTTAAAAAAGATCAAGAACTTAAGTCTACAATATTCTAAATTCCCAACTATATTAAAATGATTTATCGATGCTAGTTGGATTTCTAGTACGTGTTAAAATAAATCGATTTCAAGTTGGAGGTTTACTCTTGGAGGATGTATTGTTTCTTGGAAATCAAAGAAACAAACATATATTACACACTCAACTATGGAATCTGAATCTGTAACTTTATTAGATACCGGGAAAGAAAATGAGTGGCTTAAGTATTTTCTTTATGAGATATCTTTGGGACCGAAGAATACATTTTCGATATTTATCGTGTGTGATAGTCAAGCAACATTAGCGCAAAGGCATATAATGAGGTATATAATGGAAAATCTAGACATATGAGTTTAAAACATAACTATATAAGGAAGTTAATCAAGAGTTGAATAATTTCCCTAAATTATGTTAAGTCAATTGAAAATCTAGCGGATCCCTTAACTAATTTTCTAAATAGAGATTTAGAAATATCTATTTCGAGTATGATGCGATTGAAACTCTTAAAATAAAATATTCACTAATGATGGCAATCCTACATGTCATTACTTAACAAGTAATTCATGGGATTCAAATGATAACAACAAGTCATTCGATATGTGAATAGTTTCAACATTATAAAATCCAAATAACCTTATCCTAATAATATAATGTTGGTTATTACTTGAATGAGGATTGAGCTTTAAGCTCTTAATGAAATTCAGTATCAAAGTACAAGTATCTATAAAAGTAATAAAGATACTGGAAGAATTTCACCTAGATGAATTTCGAGATGGTACCACTTGAATAAAGAGTTGGAGTTTCTCTCTTAAAAGTTTGTTGAATAGGATAAACGCAAGACCATATTAGCGCTAAACGAGAGTAAATAACTTGAGAACACGTGATATTTGCACGTGTTCTTACTAGTATTATAACAAGGAATAATTAGTTCAAAGCTCTTTTGCTACCTTTAATTTTGACTTTATTTTGTTTGAATCACACTATGGTTAAATTCAAATTGAAAAATATCTAATCCTTATGCATAAGTATTGTATATTTTGAATATGAGATTTTTTTTGAATTTTGAACAAGTGAGGATTGTTAAAATTGTTGTTCAAAATCAATAAAATAGGCTTTGTAAAGATAATGATTTGAAGACCAAAACTTTGGCCTATGGAGACCATATAGGCCTTTGTGGCCTGCGATTGCGTATAAGCGCGCAGGGTTTATATGCCCTGCAAGTAATTTATCTATGCGACCGCATATGTTTGTTCTATGCGGTCGCATAGAACTAAAAAATAGTCATTGGGCTGGTTTTTTGTTTGAATTTTTGGTGGCCTCTAATGAAAAACTTGCAATTTTCCATAAATTTTTAGCACCATTTCGTGGGCGTTGATTAAAATCTATAAATACATGATAGATTATCATATCAATAATATAATTCAACAACCTGAGATAAAATCTTCATTCCAAAATATAAAATTTACTTTCCTCCCTTCATATTCAAATTTCTTCAATAGTGTTTTTGAAATTTTGATAGAAAACACTAAGGGTGTGTTTGATTGCATTTATTTTCCATGAAAAAGTCAGTTTTTCACCCAAAATTCTACCTTGAAGTGTTTGATTGTTATTTTTTTTCCATGGAAAATATTTTCCAAATTTTAAAAATATACCTAATTTTCCTTTTGGTAAGGAAAACATATTCTTTGGAAGGAGTAGGTTTTTGTTTTCCTCAAATAAGGAAAATAATTTCTTTTCTAAGATATATTTTCCATACCAATCAAAGACACTCTAAGTGCTTAAGTGTTTTCTATTACAAGACTTGATTAATCATTCAAATCATTTACCAATATACCTTTAAGTATCAAATTCAATTTGAGAGGGAGCAAATATTATATGAGGACAACAATATTCATGTTTAAGCCTTCATCTTTATTTTGGTATTTTTATTTTTGTTCTTTGTTTCTTCTTCATCATTTTTTGTGTGGAATCTTTCTACAACACGTTCGTATCACCCATTAGTCGCCATCCAATCTATTTCATTTTAACTTAAGCAAGTGTATGTTGAAATTGTTATTAGAAATAAATAAAATAGACTTTAAAATGAGAAAAGGATTTGGAGGCCAGAACATTGACCTGTGCAATTGCATAACGTGCAAGGTTTATATGCCCTGCAAGTGATTTATCTATGCGACCGCAATAAGTTTGTTTTATGCGGTCACATAGAATTAAAAAATAGTCGTTAGGCTAATTTTTTGTAGTCTTTGGTGAAAAGTTTGCAACTTTTCGTTAATTTTTGGCACTATTTTGTGGGTGTTGATTGAAATCTTTAAATGCATGATAAATTATCATATCAACATTATAATTCAACAACCTGAGATATTCCAAAATATAAAATTTACATTATTCCCTTTATATTCAAATTTCTTCCAAAGTGTTCTTGAAATTTTAATAGAAAATACTAAGTGTTTAAGTGTTTTCTTTTACAAAGCTTAATTAATCCTTCAAATTATTTGTCCATATCCCTTTAAGTATCAAATTCAATTCGAGAGGGGGCAAAAATTATTTGAAAACAACGATATTCGTGTTTAATCCTTCATTTTTATTTCAGAATTCTTATTTTTATTCTTTGTTTCATCTTCATTCTTTTTTGAGTGGAATATCTCTACAACAATCTCAAATAATATTCTGCAATGGAGAATGAAACTAAGATGGGCGGCGATCAAATTGATGAATCAAGATCTTGTCTGTCTAGATCGATTTGATGGGACAAATTTCATAAGATGGCAATACAAGTTAAAGTTCTTTCTTACGGCGTTGAAGATCTTCTATATTCTTGATCCAAAATTGGCACCACTTGCTGATCCAACAGATGAAGATATCGAAGCTGTAAGAATGGAGAGACAAAAGCGTCAAGAGGATGAACTCATATGACGCGATCATATTCTTAATGCTCTATCCGACTGATTGTACGATCTCTACACAAATACATTATCGGCAAAAGAAATATGAGATGCTTTGGAAAACAAGTATAAAGCCAAAGAAGAAGGTACTAAGAAATTTCTCATATCAAAGTATTTTGACTTCAAATTCCTTGATAACATTCCCCTCCTTCCCCAAGTACAGAAGTTGCAAATTCTTGTCAACAAGTTGAAGGAGATGAAAATTGAAATTCTAGAATCTTTCCAAGTAGGAGCAATCATTGCGAAACTCTCGAGGACTTGGAAAAGATATCGAACGAAAATAATGCATAGTCCGAAGATTAATCTTTGGAACAAGAGCAAAAATATTTTCGAAGTGAAAAAGAATCAAGATAAGAGATAAGAATGTCAATTCTTATGAAGACACTTCAAAAGCCAATGCCGTGGAGAAGGCCGAACATTCAAATAAATCCAACAATAGAAAACCTTATAAAAACTTTAACAATTTTAAGAAGAAGTCCAAGGAAGGTTTCTTTCTATGTGGAAAAAACATCTTCGAAAGAAGAGTGAATTCCATCAAAGAAGATAGTATTGTGGCTACGGTAAGCGAGATCAATATAATCAAGGAAAAAGTCCTTGTTTGGTGATATAATACATGTGCAAATGTAAATATATCATATGATAAGTCTTTATTCAGAACCTATTATGAATAGATGGAGATCAAGAGATTCAAATGCGTAAGGAAGGACACTCCAAAGTGATTGAGAAAGGAAATGTAGAGATTATCTTCACTTACGGGAAAACTATTACTTTAACAAATGTACTACATGTTCCTAAAATGAATATGAACTTAGTTAATGATAATCTCTTAGGGAAATGGGGTATAAAAATTGTTTATGAGTCCGATAAACTTGTATTATCCTTAAATGGAAAATTTGTTGAAAAGGACTATTCTAGTGAATGAATGGTCAAACTTTGTATTGTCAACAAAATTATTAATAAAGTTGATTTTGTTTATATTTTTGATTCATTTACTTTGTGGCATGCTAGTTTAGGTCACATAAGTAAGTAACATAAAAAGAATGTTAAAAAGTTACTTAATATCATATAATGAAAACGATGCATTTAAATGTAAAATATGTGTAGAATCTAAAATGACTAAAAAGCCATATCAGGATGTAAATAGGACATACAGACATATGTAAATTAAATGGTATATTAAGTAGAGGTAAATATTTTTCTAGTGATTTTATCTTGTATTGCAAACAACAAGGCACGATTTATCAATATTCTGCATCTAGAACACCCGAATAAAATGGTTTAGCTGAAAGGAAAAATAGAACTTTAGTTGAGATGATAAATGATATGTTAACTTATGGTAAGTTGTCATTTAATTTATGGGGTGAAGCATTGTTGAGTGCATGTAGGATATTACATATAATTCCTTCGAAATATACAAAGGTTTCTCCTTATAAATCGTGAAAATGAAGAAAAATTGACATTGGATACTTCAAAACGTAGGGTGTTGCATATTATAAGAACACGAACCCTAATATAACGAAGTTAGGTCCACAATGCATTAAATGTACATTTGTTGGTTATACTAGTAATAGTAAATCATAAAGATTGTTAAATTTGGAGACCAATGTAATAGTTAAATCAAATGATGTCGAGTTTTTTGATAATTTACTATACTCAGATAATGAATTAAGAGATACCTACAATGAGATCTCTTGCTCGGGTGGAACACAAGATGAAATATTTTCCAAAAATATTCATGAATTTGATGAACCACGAAGAAGCAAAAGAACTCGAATTGAGAAGTCTTTAGGGCCGGATGAAATTAATTCTCAACTTATATCGTTTTACCTAGTAGAAGGAAATGAGAAAAATGTTGTAAGAACAATTCCTTTCGTTCTACAAGTGGAGACCGATCCTAAAACTTATCTAGAAATTATAGCTTCTCGTGATAGCATTTTTCAGAAAGATGAAATGGATTCAATTATCTCTAATAATACATGCGAACTTATTGATTTACCACCCAGATCCAAACCTATTGAATGTAAATGTGTGTTTAGAAGAAAATAAAATGTGAATGATTCTCTTAATACCTTTAAAACTAGATTTAATAGTTAAATGGTATAGACAAAAGGAATGAATATATTATTTTGATACAAATGCACTGGTAGTTACAATAACTTTAATTAGGATTTTATTCTCATTAGTTTCGATACATGACTTGCTTGTTTATAAATTGATGTAAAGACGACATTTTAAATGAGGATTTCGATAAGAAAGTTTAGATGAAATAATCTGAAGGGTTTGCTCTACCCGAAAATAAACATAAGGTGTGTAAGTTAGTGAAATTGTTATACGGTCTAAAACAAGCACATAAGAATTGACATGAAAAATTTGACTTAACTATTAATTCGTTTGGTTTCATAAATAATAGTATAGATAAGTGTTTGTATTCTAAAGTGTGTGATAAATGTATAATTCTTATTTGTTTGTATGTTGATGACATATTGATTATGAGTAATCATATGGAAGGAATCAAAGAAACGAAGAGGTTTCTATGTTTCACATTCAAGATTAAAGATCTTGGACAAGTGGATATCATATGGGTATCAAAGTTACAAAAACTAGTAAGGTTTTCTATTTGAGTCAATCACTTTATATTGAGAATGTAATTAATAATTTTAAACATTTGAATATAAGAAAATTTAATACCCCTCTTGATCCAACTTTAAACTTATAAAGAATGATGGAAGAGAAATTGCTCAATTGAAGTAGGCAAATGCTATAGGAAGTCTTATGTATGCAGTTCAATGCACAGACGTGACATAGTGCAATTAATAAATTTAGTAGGTTTACTAGTAATCAGAGCAAGGAATATTGGGAGGCCATTGGAAAAGTTCTTAGCTATTTAAAGAAGATCAAGAACTTAGGTCTACGATATTCTAAATTCCCCACTATATTAAAATGATTTATCGATGCTAGTTGGATTTCTAGCACGTGTTAAAATAAATCGATTTCAAGTTGGATGTTTACTTTTGGAGGATGTATTATTTCTTGAAAATCAAAGAAACAAACATATATTACACACTCAACTATAGAATATGAATTTGTAACTTTATTAGATACCGGGAAAGAAAATGAGTGGCTTAAGGATTTTCTTTATTAGATATCTTTGGGACCGAATAATACATTTTCGATATTTATCATGTGTGATAGTCAAGCAATATTAGCGCAAAGGCATATAATGAGGTAATAATGAAAATCTAGATATATGAGTTTAAGACATAACTATATAAGGAAGTTAATCTAGAGTTGAATAATTTCTCTAAATTATGATAAGTCAATTGAAAATTTAGCGGATCCTTTAACTAAACTTTTAAATAGAGATTTAGTAATATCTATTTCGAGTAGGATGAGATTGAAACTCTTAAAATAAAATATTCACTAATGATGGTAATCCTACATGTCATTACTTAACAAGTAATTCACGGGATTCAAATGATAACAACAAGTTATTCGATATGTGAATAGTTTCAACATTATAAAATCCAAATAACCTTATCCTAGTAATATAATGTTGGTTGTTACTTGAATGAGGGTTGAGCTTTAAGCTCTTAATGAAATTCAGTATCAAAATACAGGTATCAATAAAAGTAACAAAAATATTGAAAGAATTTCACCTAGATGAATTTCAAGATGGTACTGCTTCAATAAAGAGTAGGAATTTCTCTCTTAAAAGTTTGTTGAATAGAATAAGTGTAAAGCCATATTAGCGCTAAACGAGAGTGAGGAACTTGAGAACACGTGATACTTGCGTGCGTTCTTACTGATATTATAACAAGGAATAATTAGTTCAAAGTTATTTTGTTACCTTTAATTTTGACTTTATTTTGTTTGAATCACACCATGGTTAAATTCAATTGAAAAATATCTAATCCTTATGCATAAGTATTCTATATTTTGAATATGAGATTTTTTTTGAATTTTAAACAAGTGGGGATTGTTGAAATTGTTGTTCAAAATCAATAAAATAGGCTTTGGAAAGATAATGATTTGGAGACCAAAACTTTGGCATATGCGATCGTATAGGCCTTTGTGGCCTGCGATCGCGTATAAACGTGCATGGTTTATAAATAGTTATTGGGCTGGTTTTTTGTTTGAATTTTTGGTGGCCTCGAATGAAATAACTTGCAATTTTCCATAAATTTTTAGCACTATTTCGTGGGTGTTAATTGAAATCTATAAATACATGATAGATTATCATATCAATAATATAATTCAACAACCTGAGATAAAATCTTCATTCCAAAATATAAAATTTACTTTCCTCTCTTCATATTCAAATTTCTTCAATAGTGTTTTTGAAATTTTGATAGAAAACACTAAGGGTGTGTTTGATTGCATTTATTTTTCATGAAAAATGTCAATTTTTCACCCAAAATTCTACCTTGAAGTGTTTGATTGTTATTTTTTTTCATGGAAAATATTTTCCAAATTTTAAAAATATACCTAATTTTCCTTTTGGTAAGGAAAACATATTCTTTGGAAGGAGTATGTTTTTGTTTTCCTCAAATAAGGAAAATAATTTCTTTTCTAAGATATATTTTCCATACCAATCAAAGACACTCTAAGTGTTTAATTGTTTTCTATTACAAGACTTGATTAATCATTCAAATCATTTGCTAATATCCCTTTAAGTATCAAATTCAATTTGAGAGGGGGTAAATATTATTTGAGGATAACAATATTCATGTTTAAGCCTTCATCTTTATTTTGGTATTCTTATTTTTATTCTTTGTTTCTTCTTCATCATTTTTTGTGTGGAATCTTTCTACAACACGTTCGTATCACCCATTAGTCGCCATCCAATCTTTTTCATTTTAACTTAAGCAAGTGTTACTCACCAAGATGATTAACAAAAACTTTTTTGAAATTCAAAAGCTGAAGAATCCGAATTTCACATCCATAAACGAGGGCTAGCAAGTTTTGGTGTAAATTTGTAATAGGACTTGGTTTATATATTGAGCTTAATCCATCATAATTATCCCATTTATTACGATATACCAATACAACTTTAATGTTTTTTTTTTCCTTCGTTGCTCGTCACAAGCTTCCATATCCAATCCGTGCCGTAAATGCCGGGTTTAAAAAGTGACGATTGCTCCTTCAATACGGTTGTACTAATATGCGACTAAGCTTGGATTGGATAACAATGGATAAAATTTGAATATTTTGCGGTGTATAGTATTATATATTTTATGGTATTTATTAAAATATAAGTCAGTGTCACATTTGCGAGTATGTAAATGATAAAAAAATAAGTCAATTATTCCAGCTTTTGTATATTGTTGTCAATCTTCCCTACAATTTCCAGTAAATTACTTTCATGAACAAAATTATTTATTATATTTCATCTATAAAAGAGCCATGTGGCTCTCAACTGAAAGCACAAGTTAATGTATTTTTTCTACAACTGTTGATTATATAATGTTTTGCTGTTTGTCAAACAGACGCCTTAGGAAGGAAAATTTCCATGATCCGACGATACCACAGAGCAAGACTCCCTCGCCGCCATCTTATGGCGGTGATGGTAAAGGTGGAAAGTTCAGTGGCATAAAGGATGGAAATATGATGGTGTTGGCTGGAGCAGGTGCTGCTGTGGCTGCAACAGCCGCTACTGCGGCAGTTGTAGTGGCTGCGGACGAAAGTGAACGCGATAATCGATCTAGTGGGGGTGGTGGTTGTGGGGCTGCACCTGTAACGACTGGTGGAGATGGAAACAGCGGTGGTACTTCGCAAGGTTGTTGTTGCGGTGGAGGCGGTGGCGGTGGCGGTGGCTGTGGCGGCGGCTGTGGCGGCGGCTGCGGTGGTTGCGGTGGTTGAATATTGTGGTACCTTCAATTTGCTGGAATTGTGTTACCATGTGATATTAAAAGTTACCCTTAACCAATCTTTGAAAATTTTATTTTTGTCTGTTTAAATTTTTCTATAAAATAAAACGTTTTTCTCTCCCTAGTATTCTTTCTTTATATTATTTTACTTAATTCTTAGAAGATAATGGAATGAACATGACCATAGTCTCGTTAATTCTATGAATACTTGAGAATTTAGGGGACAATAATTCGTTATTCGTAAAAGAAACGAACACTGAACAGCCAACAAAGAATTGGATAACTCTTCAGGGACTGAATCCAACCAAAACAAAACTTCAGGGACCAATTTACAGCTTCCAGAAAACATAGGACCCAACTTGCATAAATCAAAAAGTTCAGGGAACAACTTGCAGATTGAAGAAAATTTAAGGACTTTTAAAAAATCTAGAAACTTCAAGGACCAATTTGCAATTTTGGGTTGGGCCATACACTTCTTTGATGGCACAGGTTGAGCAATCAGCAACTACTTTCGGTGATCTCTAGGAGTAGTGCATGACCATTTAAATATGCCTACCCAAATTGATGAGGGTGATAAGCATATCATTTCTAATGATAATAGACTTCAAGTCAATGCTAAATTATTTAATTTATTCATTCGTTTGGGGACCTAGGGAAGATTGAAATAAGGAACCGACTTCATTTCAGGAATCAACATGTGAACATCTTATCAAATAAATTTTTTTCGTGGAAGAATTAGTTCATAAATTTATCTTCGATTCGAGCAAGTCAACGTTGTCAGGTAGAAAAGGCGAGCATTAAGTTATTAGCACTTGGAAATAGAAGCACAAGAACTTATCCTATATAAGAATATGAGTAACATGGGATTGAATCCTCCGTCAAAAGGAAATGATCTAGATACGAGGATAATTGAGATTGAAATGAATTTTATGTGTTTAAAAGTGTGCTAAAAATCAAGAAGCAACTACTATTTTCGCTTATAATAGATCAAGCACTAAGACCCAGCCAATGCACGTGAAGGAGTTTAGGGTAGAGGATGTCTCATTCTATTCGAAACGAAATTATGTAGATATGCAGATATAGATGATCGAATTGACTATCAAGATTTGATATGTTGTCATATGTAGGATTATCAGAAACTAGTCTAGATAACGACAAAGAACCTACAAGTATCTAACTAGGCACATGATGATACGAATCATGACTCGAGCACGCGAAATTTAGTATCCATTTTATTTTATGATTCTATGTACGCTTTCTAGTCTTTGTTCCCTTCCTTTCTAAGTCTTCGTAAGAAATGTCAACGGAATTTTCTGAAAAATAATTATGAATTAGTATGCAAACAACTATTGACTTTATACCCGCTCTAGAACTACAACGAAATTTCCTGAAGAATAATTATGAATTGGTAAATTGAATTATTATTTACAAAATATACTTATTTTTTCTTCACGTGTCCCCTCTTTAGACTTTTTTTAAGTACAATAANACTTCAGGGACCAATTTACAGCTTCCAGAAAACATAGGACCCAACTTGCATAAATCAAAAAGTTCAGGGAACAACTTGCAGATTGAAGAAAATTTAAGGACTTTTAAAAAATCTAGAAACTTCAAGGACCAATTTGCAATTTTGGGTTGGGCCATACACTTCTTTGATGGCACAGGTTGAGCAATCAGCAACTACTTTCGGTGATCTCTAGGAGTAGTGCATGACCATTTAAATATGCCTACCCAAATTGATGAGGGTGATAAGCATATCATTTCTAATGATAATAGACTTCAAGTCAATGCTAAATTATTTAATTTATTCATTCGTTTGGGGACCTAGGGAAGATTGAAATAAGGAACCGACTTCATTTCAGGAATCAACATGTGAACATCTTATCAAATAAATTTTTTTCGTGGAAGAATTAGTTCATAAATTTATCTTCGATTCGAGCAAGTCAACGTTGTCAGGTAGAAAAGGCGAGCATTAAGTTATTAGCACTTGGAAATAGAAGCACAAGAACTTATCCTATATAAGAATATGAGTAACATGGGATTGAATCCTCCGTCAAAAGGAAATGATCTAGATACGAGGATAATTGAGATTGAAATGAATTTTATGTGTTTAAAAGTGTGCTAAAAATCAAGAAGCAACTACTATTTTCGCTTATAATAGATCAAGCACTAAGACCCAGCCAATGCACGTGAAGGAGTTTAGGGTAGAGGATGTCTCATTCTATTCGAAACGAAATTATGTAGATATGCAGATATAGATGATCGAATTGACTATCAAGATTTGATATGTTGTCATATGTAGGATTATCAGAAACTAGTCTAGATAACGACAAAGAACCTACAAGTATCTAACTAGGCACATGATGATACGAATCATGACTCGAGCACGCGAAATTTAGTATCCATTTTATTTTATGATTCTATGTACGCTTTCTAGTCTTTGTTCCCTTCCTTTCTAAGTCTTCGTAAGAAATGTCAACGGAATTTTCTGAAAAATAATTATGAATTAGTATGCAAACAACTATTGACTTTATACCCGCTCTAGAACTACAACGAAATTTCCTGAAGAATAATTATGAATTGGTAAATTGAATTATTATTTACAAAATATACTTATTTTTTCTTCACGTGTCCCCTCTTTAGACTTTTTTTAAGTACAATAAATATTAAAATATAATTGCGAGGAAAAAAAATTCATAAAGCGTACACAGTAAGCCCTGCAACAACCAAACATAGCAAAATAAAAAGAGAAGAAAAAGAAATGTCATAGCAACCTTCATTCTTACACTGTTTTAAAAAACTTGCTTAAATTCCAGGAAGAAACATAATTCTAGTTCTAGGTTATATATACAAATTTGTATAGATAAAGATATTAGACTTCATCAACAGAGTGATTTATGGACGCAGCTGTAATAGTTTTTTGGGTGTTTTTCACAAATTTGTATAGCTATAGATATTAGACTTCATCATCAGAGTGATTTATGGACGCAGCTGTAATAGTTTTTTGGGTGTTTTTCTCTGTGGTTGCAACGATCGTTTTATCTGCATGGACCTTCTTTATTTGTTCATGCTGTGACTGTGAATCATGGTGCTTCAGGAGAAGAAGGAGAAATCCCCCGACCATACGAACCATAAGTACTCCACCACCTCCACAAGTTCGAAATGATGTTGAAATGGGTGTAAGAGATAAGAAAATTGACGAAAAGGATGGAGGGATTACTATATTGGCCGGAGCTGGTGGGACAGTAGTAGCTGCTACGGCAGTCACCGCAGTTGCTGTTGAAGCTGGTACCAGTGAATGTGATGGTGGTAGAGGTGGAGATGGAGATGGAGGGGACGGTGGTGGCGGTGGCGGTGGTTGTGGTGGAGGTTGTGGCGGTGGGTGTGGTGGAGGTTGTGGCGGTGGGTGTGGTGGTTGAAATCAAGATATGGCAGGTTACAAGCCATTTCACAAAACCCAGCTGGGGAAGTTGAATATTGTCACGCCTTTCTATTTCTTAGATTAATTAAATAAAAAAGTTTTTAGCCCTTGTAAATTTGATTTCTATTCCTGAATTAAAGGTCCATTGTATGTTTCAAGTATACTAAACGAATAAGGAATTAATATGCAAAGCAACTTGGGCTTGAATCGAATTAAACGACAATCAAAATCAATTATTTTGAAAGTCGTATACTACTAATCTTCCCTACGTTTCAAATGAAACTACTATATATGCAACACAAAATGATCCAATGCGTGCACGATTATGTACGAGAAAATAACTTCACTCAATGGTCTTGCATCAATGCCTATTATGAAACTAAAATCTCTATAACCATGGAAGACAAATAATTTCGTAAAATACATGATATTAATAAAATATGCTACCACACGAGTGGTTCTAGTTAACTAAAAAGCATCAATATTTACGAAAACCCCTAGTTTCTGCATAGTTAAAATATCAAAAGAATTAATCTAGATGCATATTCGTAGATGACATTATTGTTGACATTGTGTGAGTTGTCAAAATTTGTGCTATTGATTTTTTAAAATGTCGTTAAAATTAATGTATAAAAAACTGTCAACTCACAGGAATGTCATCTATAATGTCAAAGTTAGTGTAGACGTAGCAAGATTGATATCAAAAATATTGGCGGAAGACCACTATGCATTTATATAACAATTCTGAAAAAGTCAACTCACAAAGCCACAGGCAAATGATAAATTTGACCTAATCATCAAAGTGATTTGTGTACATATGTAGCTCTACGAGATCTTTAAAAGTGTCTCAATCGTAAATTGTCGGATACAGAAATCTTTCCTTGCTTTCGATAAGCGAGTGGATGTGAGTGCTGAATTTGCTGTAGCCATTAGGGCGGAGCAGGCAATAGTTTCTGCCCAACCACCCCACTCATTCACTAGGAGAAAGGAAAATTCTCGATCCATGGAGTCCATCATCGAATCTCCCCATTGACGGATAGAATTAAAAAATCAATCCCCGAAGTGAAGAAAGCTGGTGTAATAGTTCTATCGGTCTTCTTTTCTGCTGCTTGTGCTTATGTTTTTGTTATATGTGTCGCTGTTATTTGGTCATGCTGTGACTGTGGATCATTTTGGTTCCAGAGAAGAAGGAGCTCGTATCCCCCAAGGACACAAGTAGTAAGTACTCCACCACCTCCACAAGTTCGAAATGATGTTGAAAAGAATGGGGGATGACTATATTGGCCGGAGCTGGTGGTGCAGTAGCTGGTACAATTGATGGCTGCCGTGACCGGAGTGGGGGACGTTGTGAGCAGATTGAATATTAATGTCGTGCCTCCGATGAAAAGTTCTCTGTATGTTTAGAGTTTTCTAGAAATAAAATGTCAATCTTTCCTCTCATCCATTCTTCATAACATTTTATTCATTCTTGAGCCTCGTGGTATAGATAAAACAAAATTTGGGTTATATTTCTTGTTTGTATAGTGGCTGAGGCTTGAATTAAGCTAAATATATTTAAGTTTAATTTAATTAAAACCTAAACTGAATATTTCATAGATGGAGCTCTTAACTCGAATAAAAATCAAATTCTATTCAAATTTTTACTCGGTCAAGAGGAGTCGTTATGCGGAAACCACCAGGGATAATACTATCGAAGACGAGGCCTAATGGGTTGGATACCTCCATTCGAGAGAGCGAATAAGGCATAGAATTGTCACATGGCGAACTATTGAAAGCTTACGTGGCCTTCACTGCCACGTTGGTGCTTATATGGAGGTTTCACTGATTGCAAGTGAAACAAATATATACACCTTTTACTTTTCAATTTCCTTCTCTCTCATGTTTTCTTTCTCATCTTTATTCTATTTTTTTTCTTTTTCAAGATACTTTCTTCCCCCTTCAAAATCTAATATCCGGAAATAAAATAATAGGACTGAAAATCGAAGCTTGGAGCTTGGGTCGTCTCTAATTAGTTGTATTAAAGCAAAGGCTTTATTTTCTACGTTAGTATTGGTACCTTCGGAGGTTCCCTTTTTACACACTTACAAAAACACGCATTAGTGAATCTAGAAATCCATGTGAGCAAGGACTGCTGCTCGAGTGACCATTGAACAGCCACCCAATATAAGAAAAAGAAATTGGTAGAGCCAACACGAATGGCCACGAGGGTTTGTGGGGGTGCTTGTTCCGCCTGTGAATACACATATTTACATTAATATATGTATCTATTTATTTATACGTATATCATGCAACATCTAAATTAACATTATTAAAACACTTGCAAAAAATTTAAAATAATGTGCAATGCATGATTTGACTATGATTAATTTATAAATAATACACTTAGTCAAACATAAATTCCTGAATTTCTTGCTCAAGTAGACTTTGTCATGGAACAATGCGAAGTTAAGAATAATGCTATTTGCAAGTTTGTCAATGACAACAAAGTCAATAATGCCTGAATTTTTGGTATACTCTGCCCTACATTTCAGCTGAAAAGTCGGGTCACCATTTCCTGCTTGGAGATCGATGAAACTACAACTTGCATAAATAAAAATGTTTGAACGAGTCAACTCATGGATCTGTTCTCCGAACTCACAACAAAATTATTTATTATATTAGAATATGATTATACAAGTGTAATTTTAATTAGACTAATGCTATTTATCTCCTGTTTGTCTACCATAATCTAAAATATTGTTTGTTACAGTAAGATTCTCCACCATACATTCATCCAATAAAATATTCTACACACAAATCAATAAAATTATTTTAAATTTCAACCACACATTTTCTAAAAAATACTATTCATTACTCCATTTTTCTCCAAATAATGAGAGACAAACACGCCCTTAGTTTCACTGGAATTACAACCCCAATTTAAGTGACACAAATATGACATTAAATGATAAATGAAATTAAATCATGCATTTAATTCTACTTTTCATTTAGTCTGTCATCTAAATCTACTTAAATAAGGGTTGTAATCTGACATTATTCTTTTAATTAATGTCATTTATAAATAAGGCATTTGGCTTTCAAATGAAAAGGCACAAATTATTTGTTCTACAATGTTTTGCTGTTTGTCCAAGAGGCGCCCTAGAAAGTAAAACTTTGATCATTCGACCATCCCACAAAGCAAAACTCCAAAGCTTCCAGCTCACGGTGTTAATGGAAAAAGTGGATAGTTGATTAGTAGTGGCATTAAGGCTGGAAATATGGTGGTATTGGCTGGAGTTGGTGCTGCTATGGCTGCAACAGCTTCTACTATGGCAGTAGTTGTGTTTGCCAACGAAAGTGAACGTTATCATTATAATTCGGATGGTGGCTGACCTGGTGGCTGTTATGAACCAATCAAGATACCAGAATCGATTTGATACTACTTGTTGAGAATCCGATCAAATAATTAAAGACGAAAATAATATGAGCAATACGAAAAATAATGAATTACACAACCAATATTTATGTAGAAGAGAACGAGAATTTAATATACCAATAAACTAAAATTATCTTTACAAGATTTGATTCTCTAAATCAAAATCTAAACAATTCTCTTAAGTTTCTAATGTATACAACAATGATCTAATTGTTATCTTGAATCTCTCTTTTTAGTCTCTAAAAAGCCTACACCCTGTGGAGTGTATATATAGGAGCCAAATCTTGAAATTATAGATGAAGTAGAATACAAACATGAATGAAATTCTTGCCGCACAGGCGGCGCCGCGGCGCCACCCGCTGGCGCCCCTTGTTCTCTCCCAAAACGTTAAAAACACTTGTCTATTCCAAAGTCCTTATCACAATCAAATTCTCAAACCATGATGAAATTTGATCATTTATCCAACCGAATTTTTAAACCAAAATTATCTAGACTTCCTCCATGAATCAAACTTCCAAATTATATGGAATTTGAGTCACAAAATATAATAGTGGTCGCAGCGGTTGTGGTGACCGAAAATTTCTGGCGTGCCTTCAAATTTCTGATATTGTCTGATATCCAAAGGTCCCTTTTCAGTGATGTAAAGTATTTTTATTTTTTTGAATGAAGAGTTCTTTGTCTGTTTGATGTTTATAAATAAAAGGTCATTAATCTTTTAAATTTTTATAATATTTTCTTAAATTCTTGAAATTTCATTCTTTGCCAACTTTAGGCTTGAATAGAGAGAAAACATATAAACTCATTTAATCATTTGTTTTTAACTAAACATGACGCTTGAACTCAATTCTAGCTGAACTTAATTAAAACTTCGACTTAATATGATGCACAAATAAAGGATTCGCTGAAAAATGAACAAACTCTATTAGATCATTCTGAGGTCTATCATTCGCTAAGCAAAAGACACAACGACCTAATGCCTTCAAGGAGAAATAATTTTTTCAACTATTACCCATTCGTCGATCACTTATTTTCGTAAAATTACAATTTCATAAACTTATAAAGAATCTCAAACAACATTTCCCTCTTGGATCAAAGCATGTTATGACAACTAAAATCTCTTCAGCTACGGGAGACCATTAATTAGTACAATACTTGACTTTGTCGAAGATTCGAACTTTTGAGATAATTCTAGAAATAATCTCTTTAGGGCATTAGAAATCATTTTGTCCTTTAATTACCATTATAAAATGAACACAAGTCATCTCACTGGTAAAAATATTCAACCAACTTCATTAGTTCACACATTCGACTTTCTCCTTTATCTTCAATTTCTATGCAACTCCTTAACCTATATTCAAGAATTAATGATGCATTGAATTGACAAAACAAGTTTGTAAATAAGAAAATGTGATGTCAATGTAGTAAAAAATACAAATCTTTGACAATCTCTAATTCTGTGAAATCAATTTTAATGTTCACACACTTTATCACACCAAGAATGATAGAGCATAGAAAACAAAAACTTCAAAATTTAGAAAGAAAACCTAAAATACTAAGCAAAAAAAAAAAAATTAAAAAAAATCATGGATTTCGAAAATTCAAATCTACTAATAATGTTGCAATTAATTTTTTGGAATTAAAGTTTTAAATATTACATGTTTAAATGTTCAACAAACTAATTGAAATTATAAAACAGAAAATTCACTCCAAAAATGTAACATTACTCAGAAAGGGTCTGTCTACATTCATATCTACATTAATCCACACAAAATAGTCAATCCACAAAACATAAAAATAATAATAATAATAAATAAAATAAAATAAAGAACATAGAATAATCTTGTGAAACATACTCTGAACAGAGTATATTAATATTTTAAGGCTCAACGTTAAAATGTCAACGTTAATAAACGGAGTAACCCAAGTCTTTATACATCGGAAATTACGAGCTCTGGAGCTTCTTATTAAGAAATAGGATATGGCTTTTTTCCAGAAAGAAGCATACCAAAACACCCAATTTGTAAACGAGTTCGGTGACTGAGTCTTAACTTGAAAAGAAGAAACAAATAATAGAGATTTAAACTCAGGTCAACTGCATAAGGCTTTAATTCTTCATTCTTAATCTGTTTCGAAGTCAAGAGACTTAAACAACTAATTATTATCAACAAAGAAAAGGTTGCGTAAATTCCTGGAAGGAACGTATTTTTTGTTCCAGCACTTACAAGGCCACACGGAAATTATATAATGATATAGATATTTGATCTTATCATCACTGTGATTTGTATACGTATCCAGCTATATATGATCCTTAAAAGTTGTAAATCTTAAACCGTGAAACATTGAGGTGATGGAACCAGGTGTAATAGTTATCTTGGTCTTCGTTTCTGTGATTGCGGCGTTTTTTTTGTATTTTTCATTCCTCATTGTTTGTACATTCTGTGACTGGCAATCATGGTGCTTCAGGAGAAGAAGAAGGAGACATGCCCCGACAACAAGAGCAGTAAGTACGCCACCACCTCCACAAGTTCGAGATCATGTTGAAATGGGTGTAAGAGACAAGAAAATTGAGGAAAAGGATGGGGGGATGACTATATTGGCCGGAGCTGGTGGTGCAGTAGTAGTTGCTATTGAAGCCAGTATCAGTGAGTGTGATGGTGGTGGCGGTGGAGATGGAGATGGAGATGGAGATGGAGGGGACGGTGGTGGTTGTGGTTGTGGTGGTGGTGGAGGTTGCGGATGTGGTGGTTGAAATCAGATTACAAGTAATGTCACAAAACCAAGATGGGGAAATATAATATCTATTTCTGAATTAAAGTTCCATTGTATGTTTGAAGTTATCAAAAAATAAAATGTAAACCTCGTCTTATTTCCTTTTTCATATAGAAAAACTTCATAGTATACGAACTGAATTAGGAATTAATATGCAGTAGCAACTCGGGCTTGAATCAATTAAGGCCTTGTTTAAAAATTCATTTCTTTTAAAACTTACCTTCGTTACATATTTTTTCAATAAAATAATTTTACACGTAAATTTAAAATTATTTTGTACTTTTAATTAATCATACACTCTTCAAAAAATTACTATTACAAAATCTATTTTTACAAAAAAATAGTATTCAAACAAGGGCTAAACTAATTTAAATTTGCATCTTTAACAAATTTTTTAAACTGATAAAACCACCCACTTAATTATACATAGATGAAGACTTCACTCAAGTGAAAATCAAAATTTACTCAATTACTCTCCATCAACGGAAGGCAATGGAAAGTGAAATTTGGTCCTTGTTCGGTACACATTCTTTTAAATCTTATTTTCAACCACATTTTTCAATTAAATAATATTTTTCATCACATCAATAACTTTTCCTTACTTTTTAACCATATATTTTTCATTATATCACTATTTAAAATATATTATTTTCTCAATAATATTCATCAAACACATCATTAGTAGTTGCATTGCTTAGCTTGAGATAATCAATGCACACTCGTCATCTTGTAACTGTTTTGATTGGAATATGCTCATCGATGATATTTTGTCCTAACTATAAATTTAGCTACTCATCGGCTTCTAAGAAAAAAAATAGAATACTGGCCGATTTTTAAAGAAAATAAATAAAGACCTATTATGAAAACTAAAATCTCTACAACCATGGAAGACAATTTAGTACAATTTTTGATATTAATATACCCTCCACCACACTAATGGTTTTAGCCCATGTTTGGAGGGACTAAAATAAATCTTTTAGTAGATTTTGATAAAAGTTGATAAATTGTGTAGTCAAAAAGTCATGAATTTTATTAAATATGTGATTAAAATTAATTGTTGACTTAAACTTAAATAAAAATCAAGATTTTAATTTCTGCCAAATAGGAACTTAATAAATAAAAAGCATAAAATTTACAAAAAAACCCTAAAGAAAAAAATTGAGAGACTTCACATGTGCAAGTCTACTAAAGAATATAATTAACTTAGATAAAAGTCAAGATTTTAATATCTACCAAACAGGACCTAATAAATAGAAAGCATCAAAATATACAAAAAAAACCCTAAAGAGAGAAAAATGAGAGGCTTCAGACGTGCAAGTCTACTAAAGAATAAAACTACTTGTTTAAATGTTCACTAACTGATGAAAACTGTAAAATAGAAAACTCATTACAAAAAATATACACCTTTATTCTGAAAAGGGCTACATTCATTCGCACAAAATTGTCAATGCCAAAAAAAAAAAAAGGGAAAAAAAAAGGAAAAAACTCAAGAACACAGAATAATCTTGTGAAACATATATACACACTGAACCATTACTTTTTTGCAATGCAAGATCAGCGACTAAGTCTTAACCTAAAAGGAAGAAAACAAATAATAGAAATTTAAAAACTCAAGTCAACTGCACATCTGCTCTAAATCTTCATTAATCTTACCCTATTTGAAGACGAGAGACTTTAAAATTTATGATTATCTCCAAAAGACGACCACAAAAGATAATATTTTGCGTAAATTCGAGGAACGTCACACACAATATACATTGATATGGGTATTTAACCTCATCATCACTATGATTGTATGTATGTCTAGCTCTACAAGAACTTTAATCTTCGTAAACTGCGAAACATTGATGTGATGAATGCAGGTGTAATAGCTCTCTTGGTGTACCTTGCTGTGTTTGCGGCTTTTGCTGTTACTATGTTAGCCTGTTTCATTCGTATATGGTGTTTTCCTAGAAGAGGGGGATATCCACCCCCGACCACGTGAGTATTAAGTACCCCACCACGTCCACAGGTTCGGAATGGTGTTGAAACGGGGTAAAAGAGAAGAAAATTGACGATGGGGACATGACTATATTATCCGGAGATGGTGGTACAGTAATAGCTGCTACAGAAGCCACCGCAGTTACTATTGAAGCCGGTACAAGTGGTGGTGGTGATGGAGGAGGCGGTTGCGGTGGGTGTGGTGGATGCGGCGGTTGCGGTGGATGTGGTGGTTAACATCATTATAAATGAATAGCATTGCTTTTTACAAAAATCCTTGAAAATTTGATTTTCTTTTTCCCTGGATTAAGAGATCACGTTGTCTGTTTGAAGTTACCTAGAATTAAAATGTGAATCCCTCCTCTTATCTCTTTTTAATAATTTTTTTTCTTAATTCTTAAAACTGCAGGCTTCAGTTGAAGTGTATCAGGGTTAAATATGCTTTAGTATCTCAGGTTGATTTATCCATTTTTTTTTTACGGCACTAAAATCCTTGAAATTAAAAAAAGAAGAGTAGAGAATGCCTAAAGATGTGATAACAACCCTCCCTAAGAAATTCGACAAAATAACTCCTTAACTTTAGAAGAAGGGGTGTCTCCTCACAAAAGAGGTGACAATGACAAGCCTGAGTTATTGTTTACCGAAACACAAATATCCGCAAAGTCGAGCGTCAAACGTTGTCACTGCTGATCGAGATGTACTTATCAAGTGAGTATCGTGATACTACTTCAACAAGTCTCTCTACTACCTTGGATGAAAAGATTATTCTCGTTGTCGTAGAGTAGACCATCCTTTTCCAATATGGTAGAGAGAGTTTTGATTGAATCAAAATTAATAGATTTTGATAAAAGTTGATGAAATCCGTAATTGAAAAATTAATAAAAGATGTGGATCCTATAAAATATGTAGTTGAAAATAAGTTTAAAGAAAAACGAGTTTTACAAAATTTGGACCGAACAAGGGCATGATATTCGAACTCGACTCAAGCTAACTCATAAAATTTAATATATATGTTTAACTTGCTTCGAATTACAAAATAACTAACTATATATGTATAGATATCCCGATTGTTACCAAATTATTTGAATTACAATCAAGAACCCTCTCTAATCCATTCATTTTCATTAATTATGCAATGAGAAGTTTTTATCATATTTAGTATCGATAGACTAGTTAGTATGCCTAGTAGACATCACAGGTTCACACACAACCACCTCTCCGACACATCGGACCAATTTGCAAAGTCATTACTACCATGTTAGTGCCACGCCAATTTCAATTACAGAGCTCCTAACAAATATGTGTACGTACATAATGAAAAATACACATAGGTTGATTTGCTTTGTTTTGATTTTTTTTTTGCCTGTTTTCCAGTCTCAATACAAATTCAAGATATGATGAGAATCGTTTCAACCCTGCTGCAGTGTAATACAGTAGTTTATCATCGAGTTGTTGGTATTTAATTTAAGGTTATGTGAAAAAGAAATTGCGTTAGGACCCTATTTTGTAATCCTTTTTGTAATGTTGTATTTTAATTTTTGTGATTAGGGATTAAGAGCTTGTCATTTTCAACCACACATTTCGTGGAATTCAGTATTTTTCCTTACATTTTAATCACATATTTTTCCAAAAAATAAATAAATAAATAAATTCCTTTCAAAAAAAATCTTCCAAACAAGTTCTAAAGTTATAGTTGTCAATGAAAATTTATTGTTTTTCTTTTTCTAAATCAAATAATCTGAGTTTGTTCTCTTATCGCGACCAAGGTTTTGGTTGTCATAAAATAAGGAGATTTATATAATGATTAGTTCTGAAAAGATAGTCAGCAAGAGATATTTATTTTTTTAAAATATCAAACTTATATAAAATATCACGGAAAAGAATTTTGATTAAAAAAGTCAATGATTAAAAAATGTCAACAGTTGTAATTAGAGACGAAAAGAAACATCATATCAACATTCATACGAAATAAATAATACTTAATTTTGGTTGAGTTTATAAATTTATATCTAAATGGATACTAAAAGACGAAGACGAGAAAGAAAAATTTTGGGGTCACGTTTGGCATACCGTACAAAAGAACAGTTAAGCATTTTCTTCCCTACTTGCTGCATCCATAACCAAATCACAAACTTCGAATAGCAAAAATTCTTGAACGAATCTCGTGGGTCTGAATTCTTCATTTGTCTTCAAATTTTATCATCCCAAGAATCAGGCTCGGTAAAATTATAGCATTGGACCGTTTAATAATTGTTGCAATGCAAAGGAAAGGAGTTGATGGGATGTGATAGTGTAATTTCTACACTCATTTAGGATATCAAACTTATAAATTTGAATTTCGTCCAGTTCGTGTTGCTATTGATTGTGTGTGTTCGCATGTTTTAGGTCCTATTTGCGGTCGATGAGGTACTAGAGAAAACAAGGAACAAAAGAAAAACCCAAAAAGAACAGATCTGTACCTCCATGCTTAGCTTGCTTAACCAGTTGGATCTCCTGGACATGTGTGGCCTCCCACTTAACCTCGCAGCCACCAAGCATCATCGGCTGCCTACAAGGCCATGGCTTGAGATTTGTAAAGCACATTGGCCTCCTCCCACGTTAATTGGGCGACCGCGGGTCAATGATCTAGAATTCATTTTTTTACTCTATCAATCATAGAGTTAATTTGGACACTTTTCAGTCGTGATTTTTGGACTTGATAGAACACTATGAATAAGATATTTTGTTATTCATTATTAGGGCTGGCAATTTGGAGATTTTTGAGAGCACAAACAAATAACAAGATTTGGGGATTTTGAGCTTCTTTCTTGACTAATTTGAACTCGTTGATGTACTAATTTTTTTGCTTTTGTTTATTAACAATGTTTTCTAATTAAATCGCAGTTAAAAAAACGATGTTGTTTTGAGCCTAACAATGGTTTCTGATTATTTATTAAAGACATATTTATGGATGTACATCATTTTTATTATTGTGTTTGATTCAATTATTTCTCATCAATTGTTGATTGATTTGTGAACGCTAGTGAGTTGAGAAATGAGTTATTTGTTCAAACCAACTACAAAAATCCGTAATTTATCTAAGAAATAGAAGCATACTCAGGATTATTGTAATCATTAAATGAATTTTTTGGTGAATCAAAGCACTTAATTTGGTTAAAATTCAAATAGTGATATATTGAGTTTATTTAATTAAGTAGAATTGGATTTACTTGATAGAGGTTCTCAATTATTTTTGAAAATTTCGGTTGGATTCAATATATGAGATTTATCATGAATTTGTATGAAGGGGAGGGTCAAGGTGAAATATTGAGTCCTTACATTTGTTTCTATAATTTGATTTAAAGATCAACGTATCATCAACTAGTTAATAAATTATAAATTAATTTTAGCTGAGAAAGTAATAGATAACAATCATTCCTTGTTACTTCTTTCTGCTTCAAATAAATCATAAGATGGTCAATAATAAGAAATAGGGTTTTCATGAAAACAATAATCTAGATTCTTTAGATTCCCTTTACTGCAAGTTTTACGATATAGTGCATTTACAGTTTTTACCGAACACGACGTATTTCAGTAATTGACTAAACATCGAGTAAGAGAGAGAGCGCGTTATTTCAGGGTTTTAAGATGCAATATTTGAAGACTTTAACTACAATTACCCGAAGAAATTTTGACTAATTGAAATCGTCCCAAGTAATGCACCAAAATTATACTCCTTTTTCTTCAAACAGCTTTTCTTGTATATTTTCATTGCATATTCTCTAATCTAATAAAATGAATGAATCTAGAACTAACGTTATCTCTGCAGAAATAGAACGCTTTATGATTTCAATCAACTGTAACAAACGAAATTAAGAAAGTTCGAAAAAATTCCCTAATTTTTTTGTGAATCATCTTAGAGTATGGAGACCTGAATTCTAATTGACCTTCACGAATTCTAATCATCTTCGAATTTGAGGTTTATCTTTTCTCTTTTCTTTTCTTCTACAATATAACCAATCGTATTGTCTCGAATTTAGTTTTAGAGAAGTACTTGATCAACTATGGGTGGACGTAAGTCTCGAATTTCAATTCATTGTCTTTATTTTTCGTCTAGTAACAACTAATAGGTCGTACCTTCGTGGCTGTAGTAAGTCGACTATTGCGTTGTTTTGGGATCAAGGGCGACAAAAAGAAGCGTCCCATGGTGGCAAATACGGTAAAAACCCGCCTTCCGCATCGTGATGTCTATAATGGTCGAAATTGCAGAAGCAGTGGAATAAATGATGGTAGCGTAGTTATTCTAGGAGCAGTAGTAGCAGCAACAGCTATCAATAGTGGAGGTTGCGGCGGCGGCTGCAATGGTGGTGGAGGTTGTGGTGGTGGTGGATGTGGTGGGTAGTGAAATAAATTGAACTACCTAATTCTTTTTTTTTTCCATGTTAATTAGCTTATCGATGAGGTGATTATTTGGATTGGATTAAATTAATATTTATCTAGTCTAATTGTGATAATTGGCTAATTTCGAGTCAAATCTTTTGTCGAAAAAGAAATTAATATTCTTATGGGTTATTTTAAAATTTAATTGACAATTTTATTACATGTCTCTTTTTACATCAAGCTCAATCTACCCATTGCAAAATTTCGTTGATGACTAATTTTTTGTCACTTAAAAGTTTTACTTGGTGGAAGAATCATTGACTGGAAATTTGTGTTCAAAAAATGCAGTCATTTGAATTTGTATTAGTTAGTAAATTATCAATTTATGATACGAACGAGACCACAAATTTATATAGCCCCTGTTTGATAGGGATTAAAATTATTATCATATCGATTTATCGATATTAGTTAATTTCTCATTAACCAAAGTCTTGGCCCCAAATTTTAGAAAGCTTCTACTTTCATCAATCATTCGTAGATATCTGTATCGACTGCCAATTTTATTATGTAATAAAGGTTATTAATACATAGAGTATTAATTTAGAGATAAGGACCTAGTTTTTTTCATTCAAATTCAAGGTTTTGAAGACTGGGCATTAATTACTATTTTCGACATTTGGTTTTAATTAATTTAGTTGAATCATTATTTTCTCAAATAAAAATAAGATATTCCTAATTAAATCAAAATAAATAATAGGATAAACTCTTTCCTTTTTTGGGGGTGGGGGGTGGGGTGGGGGGTTTGTATATTTTAATTTAAAAAAATTCTTAAAACGCGTTGGTTATATATTAATTTTAGATATTCTTATTAAAATGGAACTTCTCATCCCCCTATTAAGATAAGAATTTTAAGTATGTTAGAATTCTAAACGAAATAAAATTCAATCTTTTATTAAAATTGAAAAGGATACCATATCTCACTTTTCTTTTAAGAAGCAAAGAATATCGAAATCACGTCTTTGAATTTCGGGTGTATTTCTTCTCTTCCCTTCTTCCTCTAATTGAGAGCATAACTCGAAATGTTCATATTGTGATTCTTTGTTCTATGCGGATGCAGAGTTTCTATCTATTAGTGTGATCAAACTTATCGAGTTCTACGGACTAAATACTTATTTGTCTCTACCAATCGAGTTTGATAGAGCATATCTCCATTACGTTTTCAGGATTTTTTGCCGAAGTAGTACTTGAGCAATTATGGGTATAGGTAAGTATCGAATTGCAATTTATTGTTTATTTTCTCTTTGATTTTAGTCTTTCTTATTTCAATTTGCCGTCACAAATGATATATAAAAGTTTAGGGTTTCGTTGTGCTCTAGGTTATAATTGATTTTATCTCGTAGATTCATTCCAAGGCCATTTGGCAAAGTTTTTGAAAAGTTAAAAACCGTTATTGAGATTAAAAAATCGCTTTTTATAAACATGTTAAAATAATTTTCTTAAAGTATTTCTTTGTAATAGAAGAATTTTTAGAGGAAATTGACTTAAATTAACTTTTTCAAGAAACTCTTTTATATGAAACAAAAGCAAAATCAAAATCAAAAGACCTACCAAACGACCTCTAATTAAGTTAGCTAATTTTTTTTAGATTGCTTGTTTGAGTAATGACTACGTAATATTATAAAAAATAGAAAAAAAATGTAATAATTTTATCAATGAGCTATGGTATGGACACAATTGGGTGCGAGAGAAAGTGGATAGATGAGAGAAAAAGAAAGAGTGAATTACCTGAAAATAAATATCACTACTCCTAGAAAAAAAATATTTTCTTTGTATTTGAGGAAAATACGATTACATAACCAAAAAGTTGGAAAATGTTTTCAATGGAAAAAATGGTCAATCATATACCTCAAAAACTAGGAATTTAGATGAAAAAAATGACATTTTTCATTAGAAATAAAGTCAATCAAACACACTCAAATATACTTGCATTTATATTCTATAAAGTGGCAATTTTTTTTTATTTTTTCTTTGCTCCAATTGATTGTGGTTGCAGCAAATCGACTTTCGAGTTGTTTCGGAAACAATGAGCCCAAGAAGAAGCATGCGAAGGTGACATGGACCGTCACAATGCCCCCACCTCGCCCCGACGTCAAGAAAGGCCTAAAATGTCCAGTCGTGAAAGGTGCAATTCTTTCGTCAGTGCATCGAGATGTTGAGAAATGTGTAAAACGTCCATGTACCATTCATTCATCAGTTCGCCCTGATGTCGAAAAATGTGTAAAACGCCCAGTCAAAACAAGTACCGTTCCCCCACCAACGCGATGTAACTTGAAGATATGTGTAAAGCCGAATAGTGATTCTAGCAGTGGAGCAAGAGCACATGATGGAGCCATAAAGCAATCAGCAGCTATTAGCGCCACCATTCAGATTCCTGTCACCCTTCCATGCACCATCAGCATTAAAACATTTAATTAATTAATTTATTTTTTTAAATTTTTTTTGGCAAGATTAGGTTTAATTTTCTTTCTAGTTTTATAATTTTAACTCTTATTACAACTCTCTTTTTTCTATGTTGATTTATTGAAAAAAAATGTTGAACTTCGACAAACTATCAAGATCAACTTCAGTATTCGATTACAAATCAATAAATTTCTAGTTTCATTTAGATTGTACCACTGGACTACAAAGAAAGTGCAAAATTGAGTAACTAATAAAAATTTATAAATAAGTTTCCTCTTAATTGTTTTCGATCGTCATCTTCTTGACTCCGATAGGCTTGCTGTTTGCAAACTTGTTGATTTTGTTAAGGGATAAAATCTCATATCGAATAAAGATGAAAATATAAACCAATTTATGGAGTTTGGACTACTCCTCTTAATAAGATTAACATTGTAAGATGGAACCTAAAATTTAACATAGTATCAGAACTCATTAAATTTCAATAAGTAATTCGATCCGATTAAGAATTGAGGACACGGATTTTAAGATTGATCTGCTCAAACGAACCACCATTTTGCGGGAGCATGTTAAAGGATAAAAGCTCACATCGAATAAAGATGAAAATATAAATCAATTTATAAGAGTTTGAACTATTCCTCTTAATAAGGCTGACCTTTTAAGATGGAACCTCAATTCTTAAAACAAATTTCCAGTCGACTAACATGGTATTGTTCAGGGATGTAAAGAGAGAAAAAATCTACCCGATCAACTCAATATTCAGGTGTTATGGAGCAACATGGATAAGACATTTAGTTAATAAAATGGCCTCATCCACAATAATTATATATAAATATTTTGATCGTCCAATTTCAAAATACTTTACTAGCTTAGCTTAATGTAAACTACTATATAGACACATAATTAAATTTCTCATATTCAAATGATATGTTTGTGAGCGAAATATTGATTGGTTATCGTTCAAAACTTTCTCACTTCACGTGTCTTATCTAGAATATTTTGTGGAGACTTTTTCTAAAGATATTGTCTATGACTCTGTTCGATCTTGATTAACAATCTTTTTAGTGGTTCTCTCTTCCGACTAAAAATAACCTTTATTATTTATATATTATAAAAACTATAATTAAATATCCATTTTGAAAATAATTATTTTTGTTAAATAATTTAATGAGATAATGGAACTTTAATGGGAACGGCCGACATGATTGGTGGAAGCAATAAGGGATCACATCACGGGCTGTAGGATTCTATTCATTAGTGTCAAAGCTTCAAAAGGATTGTAAAAATCAAACTCACGTTCACCAAATCTTCCGATGGGTGCTAGCTAATAAGGCTAATTTAAATTTCAATACTTTTTTTCTTTTAATTTTAATGAAAAGAATTATTCTTACATGAATTCAAACATTCAATTTTCATTGCAAAAAATAAAATAAAATAAANACATAAGATAGGCTATGTTAGAGGGTAAACAAATGTATACTGATAAGCTCCTCATAACCTTGAAGAGCCTTTCCCAAAAATTGAAGAGCTATGGAACGAATTTCATTCTATACATAAATTTAGTACATAAGATAGGCTATGTTAGAGGGTAAACAAATGTATACTGATAAGCTCCTCATAACCTTGAAGAGCCTTTCCCAAAAATTGAAGAGCTATGGAACGAATTTCATTCTATACATAAATTTAGTACATAAGATAGGCTATGTTAGAGGGTAAACAAATGTATACTGATAAGCTCCTCATAACCTTGAAGAGCCTTTCCCAAAAATTGAAGAGCTATGGAACGAATTTCATTCTATACATAAATTTAGTACATAAGATAGGCTATGTTAGAGGGTAAACAAATGTATACTGATAAGCTCCTCATAACCTTGAAGAGCCTTTCCCAAAAATTGAAGAGCTATGGAACGAATTTCATTCTATACATAAATTTAGTACATAAGATAGGCTATGTTAGAGGGTAAACAAATGTATACTGATAAGCTCCTTATAACCTTGAAGAGCCTTTCCCAAAAATTGAAGAGCTATGGAACGAATTTCATTCTATATATAAATTTAGTACATAAGACATGTTGTGTTAGAGGGTAAACAAATGCATACTTTTTTAAACGAATATATCTTGCTACGATATGTGTACCTTAATGTAGGTTAGCCTACTTACAAGCTTAAACAAGCACGATTTAAGAATGATTTGATTTTAAGAGAATCAAATAGTTTTTTAGATAAAGAAGCGAATGATTTTATGATTCATATATAATCGAAATAAATCAGATATGTAATCGCACCTAACTTT
Source organism: Fraxinus quadrangulata (assembly GCA_903798255.1). Classification (NCBI taxonomy): domain Eukaryota; kingdom Viridiplantae; phylum Streptophyta; class Magnoliopsida; order Lamiales; family Oleaceae; genus Fraxinus; species Fraxinus quadrangulata. The sequence continues at coordinate 104,711 of CAIGRB010116357.1, forward strand.
GACTGATACCCTATCATATATAAATTGAAATTATACACAAATAACAACTAATTATAAGTAGTGGAAGAATTTTTCAATTATTCAAAGGGACAAAAATCCAGCTTTTAAGCATCTTATTTGGGCACCGGACAAATGTTAGGTCCAATTTACACAATCAATTTCATGTGCAATCTATCCTATATATTCCACTTAACAATATAAAGATTAAGTTATTTAACTTTCAATTAAAGTTGTTGTAGGTCTACCTAAATATTGCTTTATCCCTAGATTAGTGATTATTTAATAAAAAAGTAGACAAATTAAAGAAGCGACGGTGCTTATTTTACGTGGATCTTCGTGCATATTGAACATTTATTTAACATATTAAACATATCATAGATTTTTGACATGAAAGAACAATATTCGTTGGCAAGATAGGTTTGATATGATTTGGTACTTCACATATTCGTTAAATATGTCTAGCATGCACTACTCAATAACACTAGACATGATGACAAAGAACGAAGATAAGTAGACGAACTAAAGAAGCGGGGGTGCCTATTTTAAACTAATAAATTAAACATATTCATTAATTTGATGAATATAATAAGTTTATCATGACTAGATACTTTACGTATTCATTAAAATTATGTCTAATATGCATTACTTAATAACACTAGACACGATGACAAAGAACAAAGAAAAGTAGACAAACTAAAAAATGCAGTGGTGCCTATTTCGTGTGAATAACGTAGAATTTGATAAATTTTTAATATTTGAGAGCACAATATTCGGTAATATGATAAGTTAGGCACAACTGATTACTTTACATATTGTTTATCGATATATCGAATATGTAGTACTCGATAATACTAATCGTATTGAAGAAAAAGTTTCAACTTTATTTTGAGAGGTGACTAAATATGATAAGTTCATTGTTCACTTAACTTTGCTCCTATTTGACCTAACATAATCTTAAAGGTAGTTCCTGTCCTTGATGCTACCTTGTTTAAACCATACATAATTGAGTTTTTCTTGGTTCCCTCGAAAGTGTTTTGGTGGTAGAAAAAGACATCTTATGTACGCTTATTGGCCTTCCTAACTGGATGTGGTCCCTAGGTCACATGATTGGTCGCTTCAAACTCATTTAAACTTCTATTGAAATTTATTATCGTACCATGACCATTCGAGAATGACCAACTAAATGTATTTAGTTGAACCAGCAGTAAATTAAACGTTATTTTCACAAAATTTACAATCAATCGGTGGGGTCCATTTGATGTAACTTGCCGCTAGGATAAGACTCCTCAATGAAGTGTGTATTAAGAAGTTAAGATGCATGTTATAACATGTGAACTCTTTTCTTTTATTTGAATTTGAGATTGACCGTCAAGTACTCGATCAAAAACAATAGTAAATGCAAATAAAAATAATACTTGTATACGGAAGGGAGAAGATGTCCAATGGCCACGTGCCTACTTATGTTTGGTCTTTGGAATATGACATTGATTTGCATTCTTATTATTTGCCTATTTAAGAAACAAATGTAAGGACTAATATTGCACTTACCCTTTGAAATTTCTCTTTATAAGTTCCTTTGCTTAGTATCTATATTTCTTGAAGATCATGGCCTCCATGGTAGCTGATAATTGGGAATCAGTTGATAGGTACGATTATTTTATCGATACTGAAAATTCACAAATTGGTCAGAGTGTTCTTATGTCTTTTCTGGATGAATCACAAAACGAAGATTGTGATGACGAGAGATTGGAAAATGTGATACGGTCTCTAGAGGCCGAAATCACTCCCAACAATACTAATTGTTATTCATTTGATAATCTCGAATGGGAGAGTGATCCAGTAGAGTGCCAATCGTCGAGTGAGGAGTCGGTGAATGAGCTGGAAATTGAGATGGAATTCTCGAATCTACATGATCTCGATTTCCAATGGATGGATTTGGAGATGGATCCTTCTTCACCATGTGGTGGCGGCATGGCAAGTTGGTACATGGATCCATATGAACAAGAGATGGGTTCAGTCACAGACTTTGGTGGACTAAAAAATTATTCTCATATTAGCTGTGGAACTCCATTAATGGAAGAGTATGAGTATGACCTTTTATGGCAAGAAACAATTGTCTCACATATGAAAAAATGAAAGTTATGTACAGAGTGATCCAATTATCGAATAATTAATGGTTTAATTTTCATATTTCTCTACTTTTAAATTTTTTAACTAAAGCTCCCGAATTACATGAGTCGCCCCTGCTTGTTGTATTTGATCATTTTAAGGGAAAATTGTAGCGGCGGTCTCTAATCTTTCTAATTTTTACATACTTTACTTTGGCTTTCATTTTGTGTCTAAGAATGTCTCTAACCTTTCATAAATATGTAGTTGGAGTTCAAATGGATGGATAGAAATTTTGACCAAATTGAAATGGGCAAAATGGTACTTCGCATTGTTCTCATATTAAATAAATTAAAAAATTAAACTAAAAAATCGAAAAAATAAATATAAATATATAACCCCACTTCACTCCCCCAAATCAAAATTTGATGATGTTTCTTTCTTCTCTTACGAGACCTATTGGAAATTGTCGCATTTGACCCACACTGTCACCACAACTCCCACTCGCCACCACCCAGGCCCACCATCGTCAATATGAAACCAGAAATCAAATTTATCTCTATCAAGCCCATAAATCAAATCCCATCCCACCTAAAGATTGGTCCCAAAAGCTGCATCGATTGTTTATCCACTTTCTTATTGAAATATCACCATTAGTCTCGACGCCTAGATTGTGGGAGTCGACCGGTGATAGTCCACGACGGTGGGTGTGATCGGAGGATAAGTTTTCGACAATTTTTGAGTTCGTGATTTGGGGATTTTGGGTGGTTATTTCGTTTAAATCCGATGGAGTTAGGGCTGGTAGTTGGGTGGGATGTGTAGAGGGGAATGAGGACTTTCCAGTGATATGTAGATTTGACGGTTTGGGCGATCATGCCGACGACGAAGAGGCCTATTTTTGTAGATTTGTTGATTTTAATTGTTTATTTGGGTTCCATTTGGCAGTGGAGAAGATAGTAGTGAAGGTGGTGGCGGCTGTGGATTTGGTAGCGACATTTTGGTTTTGGGTGAGGTTTGGGGGTGGGCGTGAATAGGTGTTGGGGAAGAATATAACCGGCTGTGGTGTCGGTTGGTGTTAGTGATTGATTTTCATTTGTGGGGGATAGGATGGAGGTGAAGAAGAAACCATTTTTCCTTTGATTATTTATTTAATGTGATAATTTTAAACTTACCATTTTGTCCCTTTTAATTTGGTCAAAATTAATCAAATTTTTACTTTCTTGTTCAACTAACGGTGAAATGAATATTTTTCATCTATTTGGATTCCAGCTACTTATTTATGAAACGTTGGGAAGATTCGTTGCCACAAAATGAAGTTAGGATAAATTCTACAAAAATTGACAAGGTTAAGGACCGCTGTAACAATTTTCCCTAATTTAGTGGTTCACGTAAATATTAGAAAATTGTGAGATATATTTTAATTTTCCAAGACTGATAATATATGCTCAAGTTTTGCCAAAATCTGTGAACATCGGCTTGAATTTAGTAGCAAATAGAAAATTACACATACGAGTCTTATAATTTCTAAATGGTATGCAGGCTCACAAGTACGTGTCTCGACATTATAAACAAAAAGATGAAGACTTTAACGGCATCGAACATTAGTTACATTATTATAATAAAATTCTTATAAAAACTTGAACTAAAAATTTCGGTCATTCTTAATTTTAGTCTAATTATTTTTTATTATGAGATTTATGCCACTTGATTTTTATTAGGTCACACGACACATTCATTGCACCATTACCTTTTTGCTTTATTGTTACACCAAGATTTGCATAATTCATATCTTGAAGATCATGTTTGTGTGCTGTCTTTTCAATTACTATATACAGTAAACCATGATCTGTACCATCTGGCTCAATTGGAGAGTAATTTGCAAACAAATAAAAAAGTGGTTCAACTTCCACTCTTCTTTTAATTTTAATTTATTGTTTATTGTACCGTTGAATCGAGTCTTATAGTTAGGGTCAGTTTTGCATAGAGGCAAGTGACGCTCATTCCTCGTGCCCAATATTGGAGGGGGCCTTAGATTTTAGCCTATTTCATTCTTCCATTTTTTCGTTGATAAAACGTTTGGAACATTGTCGACTTTATTATTTGATTATAATATAAATATTTTGTATAATATATTTTATTTGTTATTGTGAAGTATTTAAATGAACAAGTCAAATATTGAATCCATAATACGTGTAGATTTTGCATGCATTGCCCCCAAAATAACGGAACCGGCACTGCTTATAGAAGGTGCCCTATGAATCGAGCATCAACAGTAATAGTCGGCATCTTGTAGGGCAACCTTAGGACAGTAGTGTTTCATATAAAATACTTTAAATCCTTGATTAAAAAGTAAGCAACAAAACAAACTTAAATATTAAACAATCCTAGATGCACATGAATAGTAGTTGTAATAATAAATATTAGATTTCCTTGATCCAATGTAAGTTCATCCATCAATTATGTTCATAATTAGGTATGGGTGCATGAACAGTGGGAACATCATGGGACACTGTCACATGCTAGTTGTATAATATCTCCCTATATATATAGTAAACTTCCCTCCATAATTTGCATCCTGTCTAAATTTTCATTCCATTCTCTCATCTTCCACTCTTGTTTTCTTTCTTGCAATATGGCTAGCAGTATAGCAATTGAAACTTCTTTCTCTGACTTGAACGATATCGAGTTCTCGGATATCGACGGTGCCCTTCTCGAGTCATTACTTGAGTCACCGATGGAGGGTGGTGATGGCGAAATGTTAAGAGATGTAATCCAATCTTTGGAAGAAGAGATTTCAGATCATAATTCGATACCCGAGACTTATGAAGGTAGCTATGTGGATGACTGTTCATCGCTTGATTTGGATCTAATGGACAGTTGTTCAACATCATCTCCTGATTTTGATTTTGGTTGGACTACAGATTATATGACAAATTATTTGATGGAGCATGGTGCAGACGAATTTGTAGGGATTGAGGATTATTCACAAGATTATGGGGTACTACCCTTGGAAGAGATAGGTTATACATCTTTGTGGCAAGAAACTTATCAGTACACGACATATGGCTAAAGTCTTAGCATGCTTTAATTTTTGTTGTCTTTGAATCAGGAAAAAAATGGTTCAATCTGTAGTACTATTGCTTTCTTAGTACTTGACATATGTATACATTTTAATTGTAAAGCATTGAAATTCGCCCTACTTGGTTTTGCTAAAAATCAATTTTTTAATAAATTTTGATAAACATTAATGATACGTGTGGCAGAAAGGTTGATAAAATTTGTGTATCTCATAAACTGTATTGTTGAAAATGAATTTCGACAAAAACGAGTTTAAAAATGGGTCAAATACGGCCTTCTTATGTCGGTTCGATTGTAAATCTATATTGGTATGAGAAAACATGCCATGTCCTTATACCATATAATAGTGCATCTAAATTTGAGCATATAAAATAAACTCTTAAACTTGACCTAGTAAATATTTAAATTAACTTCTTTATCAAAAAATGCTCATTTTATAAAGTATCATAGATGCACATGAATGCTAGGGTCACCAGGGTTAGCTGTAAACGTGGTGGTTGCGCGTGCAGACAATGCTTCAATTCCACATGTTAGCTGTAAAGTGTATTTAACTAATGCAAGGAAATATAAAGGGAAAGTAAGAAAGAAATGGTAGAAAGAATTCTCTTTTCACTTTGTATACTTTTTGGATGTCATAGCTTTGTGTTTATAGGCATACAAAGAGTATTTCAATAGACATAAGTTATAATACTCCCCTTTGAATATCTAGCCCCTGTTTGAGCCTCATTTTTTCAAGAATACATTTTTATCCGCACATTCTTTTATAAAATAATTATACACGTATTTTAAAAAAAAATCTTTACTTTTTAACCACACGTTTTCCAAAAAATCACTATTTCATAATACATTTTACCCCAAAAATAGGGATCAAATAGTGTCCTAGTAATAATGAACGTCTCGTTAAAATTTTATAAACAAAATTTTTGGTGAAAGAAAAATGCATATTACTCTTTAAATATGCTATCATAGTTGCTTCATTAAAAATATTTTTGAGAAAAAATTCTTAGAAGGATTAAACCTCGATCAATAGAAAATGAGTACGACGCTTATTTTCTACCCGTGTGATGATGATAACATTTGAAATCTCTAAAGTGGGGCGTTCCAATATTGTTAATCAACCTCTCAAATGCTATGATAGGTAATGCTTTTGTTTTTGGCCACCCACATAAAGTCGTCATCATGATAGCTAAATGTGAAAAAATAAACTGGTTACTATCGAGCTTTATGCCTATTAGATCAATGACATATATCATAATAATTAAATAGTTTTAATTTTAATATTAATTGTCCCTATGGCATACTATGTTATATGTTGAACTTTATTTTTCGAAGAATCGTATCTTGTTAATAAACTTTTTGAAAAATGTCACGTCAAATCATATTCCATTACGAATAAAAAAACACTTCTACTTCCACTCTTTTTTAGAATTATTACAAGTATTATTTTAGAATAACCACTATTATTTTAATATAATATTATATCAATATTCTCTTTCTTTAGTATTCTAAATTCTTTTAGACTTAGTATATGACCCAGTTTCGTAATAGACAAAAGTTCTAAATTATAGAACTCAAATTTTCCTCCACCAGCAGTTAAGGAAGTACATTCGTGACATGTCTGATAGAGTGAATTAAACACTACTAACTATTATTAAAAAGAGTGAAAATTTTAATTTATTGTCTATCGTGTAATGTTTAGCTGAGTCGTGATATAACAATGTGCCACGGCATAAATCAGCATCATATCCCTTAGGACACTTATGTTTTTCGTAAACAATTAATACTCAAACACTATAACAAACCGAATACTTTTAACTCCTTGATTATAAAGTAAGAAACAAACACAATTATTAAACAATCCTAGACGCACATGAGTGGTAGTTGTAAGATATGATTCAACTTCAAATCAATCCAAATCTACTTGTTTATCTTTATGTTGTCTTGGTTGTCCCGCAATCAAAATTTTCGACCCTTTAAGAAATTACATTAAAAACCTATGTGCCATAAAAATTTTGACAATTAAAAATTATAGGGATGAGTCAAATTTCGATTATTGGGACAAGGGACATAGAGATTGGGACAACAGATTTTGATTCGTCAATATTTACAATTTTGTTTTTCCGCCTTAAAAGTCACTCTATCTTAAACGATAGTTTTTAGGCTATCAAATTCAAACTTTCATGGAGATTAAGTTGAATTCCCTGTTAACATTAAACTTAAATAACAATTTGAATGTGATCTATATATCGACAATATCTATAATGTTACATCTGATCGTCCTTATGCTATACAAATAAATCTTGCTAGACCCATGCTTGTGTAGAAGCAATCTACTTATTGATTTTCTTAAATAAATTATATACTAGGACTGCTATAAGGAATTGTCTCAAGTGTGTTGAACATTCCCTACCTTTGATATATATGAATATCAATATTGACTAAACAAATATAGGATTTCTTTGATTCAAAGTAATTTCATTCATCAATTATATTCATAGTTAATTAGGTATATGTACATGAACAGTGGGAACAACATGGGACAGTGTCACATGCTAGTTGTGTAATATCTCCCTATGTATAGAAACTTTCCTCCATAATTTGCATCTGTCTAAATTTTAATTTCATTTTCTCATCTTCCACTCTTGTTTTCTTTCTTGCAATATGGCTAGCAGTGAGTAATTGAGACTTCTTTTTCTAACTTGAACGATATTGAGTTCTCGGATATCCACACTGCCTTGCTCGAGTCCTTACTCAAGGATTCATCAATGGAGGGTGGGGACAACGAAATGTTAAGAAATGCAAACCAATCTCAGGAAGAAGAGATTTCGGATCATAATTCGATACCCAAGACTTGTGAAGGTATAGTTTGCGAATTATAATCTCAAGAAGAACATCGATTTGCACATCGATTACGACAACAAAGTTTTTCTTAATTTTTTTGTCAAATGTTGGTTCAAGCTATATCACCATATTGTTCCCTTTTGGAATCTTCAATTTTAGGGATATTGCTTTGTATTTCTGTTGTTGACAGTAATCAAAATATATATCTGAAGGAAATGATTTTTGAATAAATGAACCTGGTGATCATATGCCACAAAATTCTTACCTTGAAAAATAGTTTCTTGATATAGAATTCAAAATTGGATCTATAGTTTTTAAATAGATTTCCTTTTCCTCTATTTCAGTATACCACTAGTGCGTGTTTGGCAAAAATTATAAGTTCCTTATAATTTGAAGTCTAATCACACAATCACAAATACTATCCTTTAATAAGTCGAATGTACTTGTACAACTAATTTGTCTTGTGGCGTCCACTAATTCAATAAAGCAATTGGCAATCTAACAGACAAAGCATGAGTGTAATTTTTTCTTTTTCTTTTTCTTTTTCTTTTTTTTTCCTCACTTTTTGTTGGTTCGAATTTATCTAGGATCATGTTGCTAGAAAAAAGTTCCTTCAAATTCATAGATCTACACTCCTGAAAACAAAGTAAAGGCAACACACCCGAGCATAGCCTTTCTCCTAGGAACTTTCACTTATTAATCACACCCGTGGGATCCATTACACCTCTTAATCATAAGATTATGCTACTTTGCATCATTCATGTTAAAACATTAGTTTAGGTGGAACTAATATAATATTAAAGTAGAGAAATAATTAATTGATGAGTCACTTAATTATATATTTCATTAAACCTATCATATAACGTCATCTAGACTGATATTCTATTTTTAACAGTACTAAATAGCATTATTCTAATTATAATCTCGTAATAAAACACAATACATAAATAGATAGCTTAGCCTAAATCCAATTAAAAAAAAAAAATCCTCATCTGGAAAAGGGGAGTATAATGTAAGTTATAATCTTCGTCATCATACACCGACTATAGTATCTCTTGTCCTAATGATCACATTCACATTCGTTACTAGGAGATTTCGTAAGTATATTATCGTAATTCAGTCGCATTCAGTAATTCTCAATTCTCATTTATAGTCTTTTTTATGTAGAAGCGGTAACCAGTAAGAGTATATATGGCAATGAGCAGCGTCTAACTACTAATCACCCTGCTTTCAAAAAGAAATTTAAGTCTTGATAGTTTGAGCTGCCTCATTTCTTCATTCTTTCACGTCTCATACTTCAGACAAGGATCGTAGAGATTGGTCAGCCCATGCCGGTATACTAGTTGGCTTTTGCTTGCTCTCGTGTAGGGGATGATCGACGAGAGCTTCGATTTAAGCCGACTTATATTTCCTATGTTAGCCTTTGTGGGTCGATATTTTTCCTACAGAGTCGTACTTGTAAATATACTAAAAGATAGGCAACCAGAGTCCGATCTAGTTCATAATTCATGCTAACTTGACGAGAATAAATTTAAATTTCCCTCAAATTCGTTGGTGATCTAAATTATCGTCCTAAAACAAGGTAAGGAGAATATCTAGTTTTTCTGGCCAGCTTCCGTTAACAAAGTGGTGTCAAAATGGAACTAGCTGTTTGGACCCAAGATGACTGACACTATTAAAAATGTAGATCGAGTTGACACACCATGATAAATGGGCCAGTGTCGGTTTGATTTTCAAGTTCAACAACCATGAGTCGCAATCGAGTTCCAATCCCCATCATACTTTTAAATACATTTAAGAGGAAATTACAGCTAGAATGGATTTTAAATTTCCATTTTCATAAATCAAGAATCAAGTTTAATAATACAGAAATCAAGTTTTAATTAATAATTAATAATTCATATTTAAATAATATAAATTAAACCCTAATTCATTTCTATTCTCTCTCTCTCTCTACCCACCGGCTGAAATCGTCACCTTGCCCAATTTCTTCTCCCATGACTTGTGCCGCATCTCGGTGGAGCAGTGGATGTATGTGGCAATGGTATTAGCGTCGTCCCCTGGAAGAGTATCTCCGGCGCAGCGGCATCATAACGTGGTGCTTAGAGCGCCGCCTCAGCTCGAATTTAAGTCAATTACGGCAGGATGAAGGAGATTGCTGGTGAAATTGATCCCAAAATCGCGATGTTGGTGGTTGAGAATGACGAAGATGCCGAGTAGTTAGAGTTTGTGTTTTCGATCTACCTTCTTTCTCTTCTCTCTTTTCGACACACTTGCGTTTTTCGGTTGTTGTGGTGGCGCAGGCGTCGGGTTTTTGTTGCGGTGGTAGTGGTGTTGTGGCGGAGATGGCGATTTTGTTGGTGGTGTTGACGGCGATGGTGGTGGTTCTAGTGCGAACGCAACGTCGCAATGCTGCAGTGGGGGTTCTACCGCGAATTTTCGTTGGCAGTTGTTGTAGTTGTGTTGTGGGGGTGGTTGTGGTGGTGTTGTAGTAAGGGCAGCGTCGGTGTTTTTTGTTGGTTGTGTGGTGCAGGCGGCGATGATAGTGGTTGGGTTGGTGTTGTGGTAAGGGCGACGACAATTGTGTTTTTTGTAGGTTGTATGGTGCAAGCATTTTTGTTATTGTTGGTGGTGGTTGTAGTGGTTTTGTGGCGGGGACGAGGACGAGGACGGGGTGAGATAATATTTGTGACCAAATATTGGCAGAGGATGAGGTCGGGGTGAAGTGTTTGGTGTATGTGATCGACATTTTGATTCATTGTGACTCATTATTAATCTGTAACCTTAAATTTCGATAATTTGTGATTTATAATTTTTTTGATACGTGACCAATGAATTAAATTTTTAATTTATAACCTCGAAATAATTTATAACCAATTAATTTGAAGTTTTGTGACTGTAAAATAAATTGTGTGACTTATAAATTTTGTGATTTGACTGATGAACAAATTGTAACTTAAAAATTTTTAATTTATGACCGATGAATGAACTGTGCGCTACAAAATTTTTGAATTATGACCTTAAAATTTTTGAATTGTGAC
>CAIGRB010116357.1:131794-144372 GCA_903798255.1 Fraxinus quadrangulata
AAAAAAAAAAAAAAATTCACTTTAATGGACAATTTTTATGTAAAATAAAGCCAAACGAACACTAAACTTTAATAAAAAAATGATTTTTAGGGTTTTTTTTTTTTTTTTGCCATGGAAACAAATTTTATAACCAATTGTAGAAAAAAATATCACTTTAATGGACAATTTCCATGTAAAACAAAGTTAAACGAACACAAAATTTTAAAATTTTCGGGTAGAAAATTATATCAATCAAACATATTTAATTAACAATTTCCTGCAAAACAATTTCTAGACAATTACTTTATCTGAAATTCATTTTCTTTCCACCCATTTTCCACACTTACAATCAAACAGACCCTAATAGGAATTGCAAGGAAGACGGCACCAACAAAAGTGAAATCGAATCTTCCATCAGCAAAAAAATAATTTGACTTATGATGAAATCCACGTACATAAAAACAAGCACCGACAAGGCGGTATGAAGTAACAAATATTGTACATGTAACGACATTTACCATTTTGGCATGTTTGGTTAGATAAAGTAACTCAACATTTTTAAAAAACGAAAATTAATAAATATTATCCGCTGTTTAATATTGGTCTAGTTTCCTCAAATCGACTTATGCTCTTTGTGAGACAAATGCACTGAAAGACTTAAAGAAGAGGTAATGATGAAGCTCACCAAAGTAGAAAACGATTCTCTTGTTCTATACATTCATTTTTCGTGAGTATTGTTGGGTCGTGACTTTTGTCACTACATTCCATGCGATAGGAATGCGAGACACCAAACCTTAGCCTTTTCGGTTACATATTTTAGCCCGATCTTTATTTTTATTCACGTTTGTATAGTACTCAAGGCCAATAAATTCGTCCACCTTCGTTGAATGAAATGCCAAAAAAGTACTTATTTATTTATAACTTATAATTTACTTATTGCGCTCAACCATTTATATAGGAGCTCGCGCGGATTAGTACATGCAAACGAATTTCACGAATCTTGCGAAACTCTCATTTTCACCTAATCTTAGTCATGTCTGAATCTAACCAGTTTCAGTTCCACCACTGGTAAGCGTGTAAATGCATAATGTTAATTCATATTCCGTATATACAGATGCACGTTGATAGAAAATCTGGAAAAAAAAAAAAATCGGACATTTTTTTGTTTCATTTATCTTTCTTTTTGTATACCTGTAATTTTTTTCTTTATTTTTTGTTGAATTGAAGACTTTACCGGTGTTCTGTTATTTTATATTTGATATGTTAGATGTTGAAGGCCACATTTGAATTGGTAGTAGTCAAATTTCTCTGCAATCGAGTTTGGATCTTTGCTTCATTATTGCGGATCTATGTAATTGCTGATGGGTCCAATTGGAAATTTCGTTTTCCTGCTTAGGTTTTTGTCGAATTAGATTTCTGAGTATTGTTTATGAATAAACAATTATTTGTATTTACTGGATATTTGTGGACACGCTTCTGAGATATGAGAAGTATAATTAGATCGATTTAATTTACAGTAATGTGAGTATATTTGTGCATTTGTGAATTCCTGCACCATTTCTTTTAGTTGTTTCTGTCTTTGCTTGTGAAATCCAGGGGCTAGAATTCATTGCAGTTCAATGAAATTGGTAAACCAGTAAAAAACCCTGATTTGTGCTGTTGATTTATAGTATGTTAAGTAATTTTGACATTTGTGAATGTTTGATTCGAGTTTTTTTGCAATTGTTCTAATTTTTGGTTAATTAACTTTTTAAATTGGTTACCTCATCTGTGTAGGTATGTCCAATCTGTTTAATGATTACTGCCATGTATATTACTGTCAAATAAAATTTGCACCACCAAAAGATGATATGACGTCCTTACAAAATCTTTTTCAAAGTATTTATTTCCAAAGGAGTAATGAGGTTGGATTCCTTGGAAGAAAACTGATTTAAAATGTACATATTCCTATGCATAATTTGGATAGCACAAAGGAAAATTTTGAGTTGGAAAAGTTGAATTAAATTGCTTCATATATATAGCACGAAATTGCTTCCTATACGATAACATAAGTGGTATAAGTTCCTTTATATTTATATCTGTTTGGATTGGAAATTAAGTAAACATCACCACTTATAACTACGTATATGGTTATAAATGTGTAGTTTTTGAGCTGAAAGCATTCAATTTCATTGGGTTTATATGAAGGCGGTTTTATTTTATTATTAACAAAAAAAGTGAATGAAAAGCTAGTAGTTATAATTTTTGCTCACTGTTTATGAAGTCCAAGTAGAAAGAAACTAGTATACTGATGCGATAAATATTCCTTCCTCTCAGAGTTGATGCCGATGTTGTGTACTCTGTCGATTGTGGCTTAGAGTGAGCGGGTTTGAGGATAGTTGCTTTGATATCCTTCTCCTGAACAATGGCTTTGCCTTTGATTTCAAGAAAGAAACAATATGCTGCTGTCATGTACTTGACTCTCTTATTTCAAGCATGTAATGGGTTTTATCTTCCCGGAAGCTACATGCATACATACTCAACAGGAGACGAAATATATGCCAAAGTGAATTCTTTGACCTCAATTGAAACTGAGCTTCCCTTCAGCTATTACAGTCTTCCTTATTGCAAACCTCAAGGGGGAGTAAAGAAAAGTGCTGAGAATCTTGGAGAACTGCTCATGGGAGATCAGATTGACAACTCTCCATACCGTTTCCACATGAATGTGAATGAGTCTGTTTACCTCTGTACTACTCTTCCTCTGAGTGAGCATGAGGTAACACTTTTGAAGCAGAGAACACGTGATCTGTATCAAGTGAATATGATCCTTGATAATATGCCTGCCATTAGGTATACTGACCAAAATGGGGTTAAAATTCAGTGGAATGGGTTTCCAATCGGCTACACTCCAGCCAACAGTAATGATTATTATATCATCAACCACCTCAAGTTTAGGGTCCTGATTCATGAGTATGAAGGAGCTGCTGTGGAAGTAATTGGTACTGGGGAAGGAGGTATGGGTTTCATTTCTCAAGCAGATAAAAATAAGACTTCAGGGTATGAGATTGTTGGTTTTGAGGTTGTCCCTTGTAGTGTAAAATATGATCCTGAGAAGATGGCAAAACTCAACATGTATGACAATTTTACAACAGTAAGCTGTCCACAGGAACTTGACAAGTCTCAAGTTATAAGGGAGAGAGAGAGAGTTTCATTTACATATGAGGTTGAGTTTGTGAAAAGCAACATCAGATGGCCATCTCGATGGGATGCTTATCTCAAGATGGATGGAGCCCGTGTTCACTGGTTCTCAATTCTCAACTCGTTGGTAGTAATTTTATTCTTGGCAGGCATCGTTTTTGTTATCTTTTTGAGAACTGTGAGAAGGGATCTGACAAGGTATGATGAATTGGACAAAGAATCTCAGGCTCAGATGAATGAGGAGCTCTCCGGATGGAAACTTGTTGTTGGTGATGTGTTCAGAGAACCAAGTCATTCGAAGCTACTTTGTGTGATGGTTGCAGATGGAGTTCAGATCACCGGGATGGCAGTCGTGTCTATTGTTTTTGCAGCGCTTGGTTTCATGTCACCAGCTTCACGGGGTATGTTGCTGACGGGGATGATAATTCTCTACCTTTTCCTGGGAATTGCAGCTGGTTATGTTGGTGTACGTATGTGGAGAACTATCAAAGGTCATTCTGATGGGTGGAGTTCAGTTTCTTGGTCAATAGCATGCTTCTTTCCAGGAATTGTATTTGTTATTCTCACAGCATTGAATTTCGTCCTTTGGGGAAGCAGGAGTACTGGAGCTATTCCCATTTCTTTGTATTTCATACTTTTTTCTCTCTGGTTCTGCATTTCAGTGCCACTAACTCTCTTAGGAGGATTCTTGGGCACCCAAGCTGAGCCTGTTCAGTATCCAGTTCGAACTAATCAAATCCCTAGAGAGATTCCTGCACGCAAATATCCGTCATGGCTTCTTATTCTTGGCGCTGGAACTCTTCCATTTGGAACCCTCTTTATCGAGCTTTTCTTCATCCTTTCTAGCATCTGGCTTGGAAGATTCTATTACGTCTTTGGCTTCCTTCTTATTGTACTTATTTTGTTGATTACTGTTTGTGCTGAAGTTTCTGTTGTCCTCACATACATGCATCTCTGTGTCGAGGATTGGATGTGGTGGTGGAAAGCATTCTACGCATCAGGTTCTGTTTCCCTTTACGTGTTCTTGTACTCCATTAATTATCTGGTTTTCGAGCTCCAGAGTTTGAGTGGGCCAGTGTCGGCAATACTATATCTCGGCTACTCCCTGATAATAGCAGTTGCAATCATGCTTTCTACGGGCACAATAGGTTTCCTTGTATCATTCTACTTTGTCCATTACCTATTCTCGTCAGTGAAGATCGACTGAAGACTTGCTTCAGGTGACAAGAATCCCAGTTTGCAGGGTATAGAAAATCTTACAGCAGCATAAGATGAGAATCTCAGATTGATACTGATTACTGAGACATTTCAGTACCTAAATAAATTTTGTTTTTCCCCGATTATAGAACTTCGAATCTCATTAACAATTTTTTGTTTATTTTAATTTCTATCGACTGTTATAAATCTCGAGAAATTTTAATATGTGATAGAGGTTGTACTGAATTTATAAAGTATTAATTTATAGAGGTTGTACTGAATAATGACTATGATCTTCATGTAGGAGATTACAAGCTTCGTGATTACTATGCAATTTCTTGCCATTTTCCATGTTAATTCAAATGTAAATCGGCTGATTTGGTGAGTATGAGCTTCTTTAGGAGGACTTTAGAGTCAATGCAAATGTGCATGGTGATGAGATATATGACGATGGTTTCTCACATAAATTTTAGAATAATTGACGAAGGATAATTCTATTTGTACTGAAAATGTTACACCATCTCACATGCGCGTGGAATCCGCATGAATAAAGAACTCCCCAAGTTGTGGTCCTCACACTCTATCGTGGGTGTAGGTAAAAAATTAGGTAAAAAAGAAGGTGTACATATAGCATTGTCCATTAACCAAACAATGCGGAATACAATATTTTCGTCTATTTTCTCCATAAAGTCTTGCAAAATAACAAATTTATCCTACTTTTTAAATAAACAAAAAGAGAAGAAGACAAAATTAAAAAATTAATTGTAGCTATAGTCCCAAAATTTTCAAACAGTGCAAAGATGGAAATACTTGCTTTCTGCGAGTAAGAAGGAATGTACGGTTAAAAATAAATTCTTTAATCGACAATAAATCCACAAAAATTCTGTAATTATGTGTAATAAAATTTATGACCCACAAAATTATGGATCACAACAGTTTAATATCAGGATACTAAATTTATGTCTATTGAAATGTTTATAACTTTCATCAATCCTTCAATAACAAACAAAAATTATAATTCTAGAAAAATTCAAAAATAATGTACATTGCTCGATGAGTTTAGACTAATGACTTATAAATAGAGTTATAAGTAATTTACGTCCAAGTAAAGAAAAGCCAAGTGTAGAAAAAAAGTTCATAATTATTCCTTGAAGTCAAAGAGAAAGGTCTACACAAAAAACGACATAATTTTGGCCTTTGAATTTTCTTTTCTGATAAAATAACATTTTGCCTTCTGTATCCAATGGCACAAAATTGTCTATTTTCATTTTAGCATACCCAGATTGACAAATTAATGCAAAGAATTTATTGGCTAGGTTGAAGACTCTTGATTTAGGCTACATTGAAATTTCTAAGATGCTAGTGTCTCTATTTTGAATGCATTTTGAAAATTGAAACTTCAGGAAACGTTTCGAAATAACTACTTAGTGTACGAAGACGTCGGAACAAGTCTAGTGGTTCAAGTCACTCCCATTCTATGCAGCTAGTGAGTCAATAGTCTATTTTACGTAATTTATTGTGAGGAACCAGATTGCTGACTCGCTTGCCATAGAGAGATGGGAGAGATGTTGCTACTAGAAGTATGGATCTCTTTAGTTGTCCAGATACCTTCGTGCTCATAT
The DNA here is from genome assembly GCA_903798255.1 of Fraxinus quadrangulata. Taxonomy (NCBI): domain Eukaryota; kingdom Viridiplantae; phylum Streptophyta; class Magnoliopsida; order Lamiales; family Oleaceae; genus Fraxinus; species Fraxinus quadrangulata. The sequence continues at coordinate 137,770 of CAIGRB010116357.1, forward strand.
ACAAATTGATATACGCCTTTAGACTATTTTCTTTGAGTTTTCACTTTTGTATAGGATCTAGTACATCCTCTTTTTTTTTTTTTTTTTTATACCCAAGTGTCCGCCTTCGACGACTACTCTTGGAGTCTGCGATCCAGCCCTTCATCACACAGATCAGGTAAACCATGGGTTGTGCCTCCCACTGAACTGTCGAAATGTCGAGCGAGTCAAACCCATGATTGTTTCTACTGGAGGTCATACTTGCCTCCTCTACTATATTCATCCATTTTCCATTTCTATTTTCGTAGTGGAAATTTAACCCCATTCATCGTGGCTTGGTGGAACCTAAAAAATACAAATTAAGAACTGCACGATTATTATTTACTTTTTATGGGCTTAAACTAAAAAATTAACTTAATTTCGAGTTCAAATTTAAACTAATGCCCCTACTTTTTCATAAATAGGATTTAAAGTGCCATGTCTTGTCATATCCTAACTCAAAATGAGGCAATATGCATGTTAAATTATGAATGAAGAAAAATTCGTCGCATTCGACGAAACAAATTGCACGGAATTCCACCTGTATTACTTGTTTCGGTATATAAATAACACTATTACAGTGATACACCTCGTCCATCATAATCCAATCTCCCCCCTAATAGAACGGTATGCCAAATGCGCCATTTGTATTGAGTCTGGACTCATTACTGGTGGTTACAAGTCATTTGTATGTTTTTGGTGCAACCAACAAAAGCCATTCGAAGATATTCACAAGAATCAATCGACAAAAGCATTTAGCTACAAATCAACAATTCCCTAACTCAATCTGTTGCTTATGAGTCCCTCTATCGACCCGACTAAAGCTATAATGTTGCAAAGAAGGCCAAGTATACTGAAAGCTTGAAGAACTGTCCATGTTCCTGTCCAAGCACGTATATTATTCTGCGCAAGGTACATTTCCACGGGGAAATATATAGCCAAAGGCCAAAAATTCAAAGCGCCGAGAACTCCTAAAACTTGGTTGAAATAAGGAAAAAGAATAGCCACTCCCGTTGTAGATGCAACGTATGCAGTTCTGAAGCAAAGCCGAAGAAGATTCAACTTGAAATCATGCAGTAATGGGAGCTTAATTCTGTGTTCTTTATTCACAAATTCGCTATTCGGATGCTTCTTTGAAATCCATCTCTCAGTTACTGCAAACAATGGCTGACTGTAGATCTGCAAGAGCCAAACATGTGCAGCAGATATCATTATCCAAGCTGATGAAAATTGACACTTTCCTATAAAGTACATCCCTCAAACTTCGATAAGACAGTAACCAAAGTGGATACAGATACATTTGCAAATGCCAATATTGGTCCTAACGATCCATACACTTATGATCAAGTAACAACGTGATGCCACACTGTAAATACAATGAAATACCTGATATCCTCCCACAAGATGAAGAACTATACAGGCATTGGCAAAGTTGATAAGCCAGTAGGGTTCATAAAATCCAAAGCCCGTTAATAGATTTCCAGGCGCCTGATTGCCAAAAGCAGCATATCCGAAACATCCACAGCAGAGAGAGAAGAAGCTGGAAATAATTATAGCTGTAGTTGACGCCTTCTTCATTGTCTTGTTTTCTGATGGCGGTGTCTTTAGAGTATCCTATATTTGCAAGTTAGTCATTAGCTTTGGCATTTCACTTCAAAATCAAAACAATGGCTAGTACTATTTCGTTACTTGTATGTCCAAAAGAATTGTATTGTATGAGAAAGCAAAAGCAATATCCCCAAGTGCTTGTGAGGAGAGCCATATTTTTTGAGCCGTTGCAGCTGTAGATCCGCCACTAATATCTCCCTTGATTTCTCCATCTCCTGCATTGCCATCTCAAAAGGCTAAACATAGAAATAATGGATTGATCTATCGGGCAAGCATATTAAATTATGCTCCGCATGTTCTTGTATAAGAATGAATTCAAACTAAGATGATTGGCTGATGAATAGTAATGTTGAAATGAAAGGTACCTACAACTTTTGCGAAACTGAGTGCGAGTCCAATGAAGGTATATAAAAAGGACATGATTGTAGCAATTATCGAGAGCCACACCATGTTGTGAAAGTCAGGTATCTGAGAAAATAGTACTTGAACAACTCCAAATAGAAAAATAAAGAAACTATCGCCATATTCACATGAAGCATCGCGTCCTTCCTTGTGGTAACAATTTGATTTAAGAATTGCCCTTAACAAACAAAATATCACCATAAGTCATACTTATAACAAGAACCAAAAACTCAATTAGTTGCGATCCGCTATGAGTAAACAACGAAACATGAGAAACGAATAAAGAAACATGGATATCTAGAGATATTGAAACCATAGGTGGGAACAATATACAGTGTTATATAACTTCAATGGCTGTTACCCTTCCTCAACATAGTTATTATATTCAGATTGGGAGATAAAATATTAAAAATTGCATTTAAGAAGTACTAAATAGAGATAGCTAACATTCTTATTCTTAAAGTAGTTAACAAAAGAGTGACCAAGTCCTAATTTTTCAGGGTGAATGACCATAGATCAGTAAGTTTTTGCATTCAGTCAGGTCACAACAGAATTCACTGCAAAACGAATTCACACTTTGTTGAGTAACTCGAAGATCTTATAAATTTCTGATAAAATGGATTTCATACATTTTACTTGATCATCCCAGAATTTATTCCTAATGTTTCTGGGTGGACTGACATTCCAATTCATTCTGTTGCGACATTTCTTAAGATACTTGAATTCACAAAACACTCTCAGACCAAGATCCTATCCATAGCATATAGCCATTTTACAACTCTGCACAACCAAAAAAAGGAAGGAAACAGTTGAAGGTAATATTCACAACTCCATTATTTCCATCTTAACTCTATTAGTTGATTTTCTATGATACTTTTGTTCAGACCTTTTCCCTTTGCAAATAGTGACTGAATTCTTGATTTAGAATCCTGAAGTTGTAATCAACCATGATATGTATGTCAAAACTAGAAGTACATCAATTATAATTTCCTTTTCAGTATATCCACAAACACAACACTAGGATTGAAGTTGGTTGAACCAATACAAAGAAAAAAAAGCAAACATAGATAATTAGATGAAGAACCTCATGCTGATAGCTGATGTTATGGTATAAGCAATCCCACAACCGTAATAGCCTTCTTGAACGAATATTTCTGCGATCCAGGAGCTCTTCTTACCTGCAGAAAGAAAATTTGGTACTATATACAAGGCATATCTTGGGGCACAAATAGCTCGAATATAAACTATTATATGCAATTTACCTAAGTAACACCTCACAGCTTCCGCAAAAGACCTATTTCTGATGTGCCCAATTTCTGGATGAGGATATCTGTAACAATCACAAAGCAGGTTTGAAGAAATTATAGTCATTACACAGAACACCACCATGCATATTGGGCCTGCAATCCACCCCAGCTGAGCGATACTCCATGCCAGTGACAGCACCCCAGACCCTATAACTCCTGTTATTATATGGGCAATTGCTGTCCATACAGTTCCTTCACATATAAACAAAATCAAATAAGAAACACAATCCAAAATTCTGTCTTTTCTAATAAGAAACCATTTTCTTCATAAAATCAAAATACTGAACAAACCCGTTCTTTTTGTGGAGTTACTGTGAGAGGACTCTGCAGATGAAGATACAGAATCTGTGAGCAGAGGCGAGGTTTGTTCATCTATTTCCTTAACTTCAACCATTTTTCTGATGTCTATTGGCTGTAGCAAAGCAAGTTCACAGTTCCACTCAATGATAGGTCCAATACCAACAACAAATATCGTATTTATGTTTGCATAAATTATTACGCTACCAAACAAATTGGCATCATAATATTCCATTATTGGGACTGTTTGTTCGGCAGTGCTACTTATTTTCAACTAATATTATTTTTAGTTATATTTTTGATAAAATAGTTGTTTATAAGTCTAGAGGAGTTGTGGGACCTGCATTTCAAATGTCAATACTGGAAAAAAGACAGGCATGGTTTAATTAGTAATAATCATGTTAGATATACATCATTTTTTACATATTATTTTTTACATTGTACATCGTAGCAACACACCATTTGATAGTTTTAAAAAAACGTACTTTTTCGCATTTTGAACTTCAATGGAATGTAGACAATGATATCAACCAAACAATATACAGTTAGATTATTCAATTAGTAAAGACTTTTCACATAGCTATCTTTGTCGACCAGGTTCATTTTCAGGGGTTGATCTATGGGATCCAGACTTTAAATCTCTTTCCTTTATTACGTAACCATGAAATAATTAAAAAATTTAAAAATATCTTGCATCGTCTTCCTATTCTTCCTGACATATGTAATAATTTCAACANGTCATTTGTTTCCCGCACCATTAAAGAACGCAAAATTATGTTGTGAAAACTTCGACATGTTATTAAGCATTTGTTTGGTGAGAATTAAAATCAGATTTTTAGTAAATTTTAGTAAAAGTTGGTGAAATGTGTGATTAAAAATTGTAGAACCCATAAAATATGTATTTGAAAGAATTATTGATTTTGACTTAAATTAAAATCTAGATTTTAATCAGTACCATACAAGAGCTAAGAATATCATATTTCAACTTCATTTGACATCTCGTAAAAACAAGTACAAATTTTTGGAGAAAAAGAATAAAAAATTCTGTGGGATCATTTGACTCTACATGACTCCATGTGGGTCCGCTTATGTTCAGCACTACCATCATTGGTAACAATATAGTACCAAGCCATTTTGATCCAATGAAGATGATATTTTAAGAGCATTAGAGACAATAATCATATATTTCATCAGCGAGTTGTTGACATATAGTTGATTATAACTTTAAAATTTTGATTATAACATACAAGTTAATATTATTTACTAACAAATTTAATTCAAGTGATTATAGTTTTTCAAAAAATATGAGATGAAAAAATTGATCGATAGTTGTCAAAAGATCAAAAACTATCGTTACAAATCGAACTCGTGAAACAAGTTAAGATCGAAATCACACATTCAAGAACTGAAGAGCCAAATTTCGGAGAAAGATCAATGACTTGATTTCTTAGTTAAAGTGTAAAGGTACTAACACTTTGATATTTGGTAATTAATGCTTAAACTCAAAATCCTTCTATATATTAAAAAAAAAAAAAATTGTACATTAAAAGTCATTCTAATACAATGATTTCATCAAATATAAAAATAAATTTTTAAAATAATATTTGGACTTGAAAAATATCTTTTTATCTTGAAAAGTTAGTTAAAATAATTTTCAAAAGTCCATACCTTTTAAAACCTTTGAATCAAAACAAATGGGGTCAAAATGTAAAAAGATCGAACTGTCGGGCGGTCAAGTGGTCGGAAGATATGGTCGACAGTCCAAAATTTGACCGTTCTGATATATTATTGACTAAACAAACGGCTATATTGGTAATTCGGATAAAAGGCGGTCGACGAACAGGTCATCCGAACTCCCAATTTTTTTTTTTTTACGTTTTGAAATCTATAAATACTTCTATTACTTGCATTCAATACACCATTATTCAAAAATACCAAAGTGAAATATCTTTTGAGAGATTTCTTTAAACTTACATCTGATTTCATTTATTTATTTCTTCATATCAAATTTTTTTGATTGATTCAAACTCTTTAATCGTCATCTTCATCAAAGATTTTCATCTCTTTTTTTGTACTTAACTTATTTCTATTACTCATAAAAGATAGACATATTTTGAAGAAAATCTTTGAACTTACATTGCATATATTTCTTCTACTACTTCATATTAAAAACTTTACTTGATTGAATTAAACTTGTAAAATCATCATATTTATCAAAGTTTCCCTTCTCTTTCTTAGTACTTAATTTATTACAATTATTCATTAAAAAATATATATATTTTGAGAAAAATTTTGAACTTATATTGCATTTATTACTTCTTCATCTTCTTATTGAAAAATTTTGATTGATTGAATCAAATTTCTAATTATTATATATATCAAAAATTTTCATCTAACACTTGAGCTAACATTTATTGCTATTCATTAAAGTGTTAGCCTCTTTTAGCGCACTTGTTTGTATTATTTATCAAGAGATGAATTCCATTGTACAATCACTATGATAAATTGTAGGTCGTGTTGAAGTCCCGTAAATATCAACATTATATAATGATCGGTGCTCCTTATTGTAAATCACCATGTGGGTAACTCAATAGTATGGGTTATATTGAGACTCGTTAAAGTTCAATGATGGGTCGTGTTGAGGTCGAGTAAAGCTCAACATTGTATAAAGATCAGTATTCCTTGTTTATAAATCATCGAAAGCGTTGCAAAGGATTGGATTGTATAATAAGTCAATCAATATAGTGAAAATACCTTGCTCGTGTCAAAGAGCTTGGTAACGGAGGACGTAGATCATTTCTTTGGATCGAACATCCGCAATTATATCGTTTGCATAATCTCTCCCTTTTACTTATCGCTTTCATATTTGCGCTTATTATTTGAAGATCTATTTAATCTTTACTTGCTTGAATTTAGATTAATTCTTTGAAAAAAATTGAAAACCAATTCAACCCCCCCCCCCCCTTCCTTT
>CAIGRB010116357.1:144429-159580 GCA_903798255.1 Fraxinus quadrangulata
CCCTTCCTCTTGGTTAGTTATTCTTGGGTTATCCATTGGTATCAGAGTAAGGTGCTCATTTTAAAATTAAGATTCTACAATCTTGGGAAATGGCTAACCATTTTTTCAAAATCCTGAGGAGCATTCTATAAATCGTCCTCCTTTATTTGATGATACTCATTATAACTATTGGAAATCTATAATGACGATATTTATTCAATCAATAGATTATAATATTTGGGAAGATATTGAAATTGGTCCCTATGTGCTTAAAATGTTATTAAAAAAGATGGTAAATTAGATCAAATAATTTCAAAACCTAGAGATGAATACAATGAAGAGGATAAAAAAATTGTATTCAATGTTAGAGCCAAAAATCTACTTTATTGTGTTTTAGATATAAATGAATTTAATCGCATTAGTATATGTAATTCCGTTTATGATATTTGGCATACTTTTGAAATTACTTAGGTTGGAACCAACAAAGTGAAAAAAATTAAGATAAATATCTTAATTAAAGATTTTGAATATTTCTTTATGAAAGAGAGTGAACATATTGTTGACATGATCACTCGTTTTATTGATATTGTTAATCGCCTCAAATATTTTGATCGAAAATTCACTAACGGTGAACTTATGAGTAAAGTGCTAAGGTCACTCTCAGAAGAATGGAGCCAATTGAGAATGTTGATAGAAAACATCAAAAATATCTACACATATCCATTGGAAGAGTTTTATGGAATATTGATGACGTATGAGCTAAATTGCACCGATGCAAAGGAGAAAACAATGAAAAGTAAAGAAGAGGAAATGCGCCAAATTACTTTAAAATTCATAGCTGCTGAAGGCACTTCAAGCGAAAATATGAATAATGAAGAATTTGATGATCTAGTTCTTCTTGTTAATGAATGGAAAAGTTTTTGCAACAATCGTCGATTCCAAAATGAAGAAAAAATGGCGAAGAGAAGAATAGATTTATCAAATAGAAAGCATTTCAATCAACTTGGGATGAGAGTGATGATGACGACCAAGAAGAAGATGGAAGTCAAGAGTAAATTGTCAACATGTGCTTTATGGCTATTGATGATGAGGTAAATTCAAATAAAACTTATTCATATGATGCATTATCTACATCTTATGATGGAATTCTTGAAAATTTTGAAAAACTTATTTTAAATCATTCGATCCTTAAAAAGAAAAATTCTTTATTAGAAAATAAGGTAAAGAAACTTTTGAAAATTCAAAATGATTTTGAAAAGTAAAAGCCAATTATAATTCTTTAATTAAGAAGAATTCATTTTTACAAGAAAATTTTTTAGATTTGACTCAAATTATTCACAAACTTGCTCAAAGCAAGAAAACAATTGATTTAATACTTGGCGAACAAAAATGTGTTTTTTTTTTTTTTTTTTTATAAATGAGGAATTAGATACAAATCATTTTTAAAATAAAAGTCTCTTGAATTTTTATTTTTTTTTGGTTAAATCATCTACTTCCCTTATTTCAAATGTTATATGTAATTTTTTGAATAAAATGGACATGTAACTTTTTATTATTTTATCAAAAAGAGATTACATTTTGAAAACAATTACAAGTAGATTCCGAAGTCCACTAACACTAACTATCAAGGACCCAATGTTGTATGTGTGTCAAAGACCAAAAATTGAATTATTTTATGTAGGTATCAAAAAAAATAAAGAGCAAATGGACATTGGTAGATGACCGAAAATCAAGAACTTCAAAATAAAGGATGGTGGTCATGATACTTTTGGAAATAATGCTAAGGGAAAAAATCATTGACATTGAAATTATTGGTAATCATTCATCTCATTTTATTGAAAATATTCTCTTAGTAGATAACATCAAATGTAATATACTTAGTTTTAGTATGATGAATATTATCATATCAAATTTGATCCTTCTAAGTGTCTTATTGAAGGTACTATATCAAAAGAGGTGATATTTATAAGAAGTTGAAGTAATGATGTTTATATCATAAACACTAAGTTTGAATGCGGAGAAAAATATTTATCAAGTTTAAAATATGATGATTGGTAATGGCGTAGAAGATTAGATCATGTTAACATGGACATTCTTTCATAATTTCCAATAACTGTTTTGTTAAAAGTTTGTCAAATTTGAAATTTGAGAAAAAACAAAATTTGTGATGTATGGAAAACAAGTCAAAGAGTTATTCTTCAACTACAAATTCTTTTTAACTTCTCCACGTGAATATTTTTGGATCATTTAGAATCACAAGCTCAAATGGTAAACATTATGCATTCGTCATTATTGATGACATATCTAAATGTACTTGAGTTTCATTTTTGAACCTAAAAGATGAAGTTTTGAATGCATTTGAACATTTTTGTAAAAATGTTTAAAATAAAAAGGGATACACTATTACTACCATTACGAGTAATCAATGTGGACAAATTGAAAAATAAATTGTATTTAATGATTTTTACAAAAATTTATGGATATGAATATAATTTCTCGGCTACTAGAACATCTCAATAAAATGATGTAGTATAAAGGAAGAATCAAACATTGCAAGAAATAACTCAAAACTGTGAAAATGGTTTACTACAATATTTTTTAGCCAGAGCTATTAACTTCGTTTGCTATATTACAAATAGAATTTTTGGTAAGTCAATTGAAAACAACAACTCCATGTGAACTTTTAAAAAATGGAGTTCTCAATATCGATTACTTTAAAGTATTTGGGTGTAAATGTTTTATATTGAACATTAAAGAAATTTTGGGAAAATTTGATTCAAAGTTTGAGTTGGAATCTTTCTTGAATATTCATTGACTATAAAATCTTATTGAGTTTTATTTTTTAACAAAATAAATTTAATCGTTGAAGAATCCATGTATGTAATATTTGATGAAATTAATCATCTTGATCAAGAGAAATATATTATTAATGATACAGATTTGGAGATTCGTTTTGAGCAAATAAACATTCAAAATCAAAACAAAGATCTTAAAAATGTTGAAAATCAACATGAAGAAGAAGCAAATGTGCAACAAGATGAAATAGAATCTTCCGAAGTACAAGTGATCAATTTCTACCTAAGTAATGTTGCCAAACAAAGTAATCATGTACATGCTCAATAAGTTTGAAATGAAATAGATGAAATCAATGAACGCTCAAATGAGCTTATCAATTAAATTGGACAAATATGATCAAGGTACTTTCATAGGCATAACAAAATATCAAGGTATGATCATATCTTTTCTTTACTTAATTGCAAGTAAGTTCAATATTATATTTAGTATGTGATTATGTGGTAGATTTCAACAAAACTCATGAATCACACCTTAGTGCCGTAAAAAGAATCTTTAAATATGTTAGTGGCATTAAAACATTATATATATGGTATCCTAAAGGCATCCAAAATGAGGATACTGTATTAGAATTTGTGAAAAAAAAAATCAATTGGCCAGCATTCTCACTAAATCTCTAACACTCGATAGATTTTCATATATTTAAAGAGGTTTGAGAATTATCGATAAATTTGAATTATCAGGCTAAAATGAAATCATGTTAAATATTCTTATACGATTGATTCAATATGCATAATAGGTTGAAATTTATTTAAATTTTATCCAAATAATTTTACTTTTGTCATTTCATCACTCATTCTTTGATTAATATTTTTATTATAAAGTTATGAATATCCTCTTTTTTAAACTTACATATATTTGATATCTTGTGCTTAATTGAGGGGAAATATTATTATTTCTTACGGTAGATTTAACGTGTTATACTCTTGCTCTCATATGCGCTACCTTTTTTAGTAGAATAGATTTGAAAAGCACTAAAAAGGGGAAGATGAGTGAGATGATATGCTTCGAATGATTAAATGATATACTTTGAATAATCTATTAATTGATATATTTTAAATGGATGATGATTGATTTCTAAAAGATAGAGGGAATATATGAATTACATGCAAAATTTAAGATTTATATTCCTTATCAATTGTTCAATATTACTTTGCAATTATCTTGTTTGTCATAATAAAAAATGGGGTAATTGTAGACATATGGTTGACTATAACCTTAAAGTTTTGATTATAACAAACAAGTTAATTTTATTTACTAACAAGTTGAATTCAAGTGATTATAGTTTTTAAAGCATGCGATGAAAAATTGATCGATAGTCGTCAAAAGATCAAAAACTAACATTGCAAATCGGGCTCATTAAAGAAGTCAATATTGAAATCAAGCATTCAAGAACTTAAGAGCTAAACTTCGGAGAAAAATCAAAGACTTGATTTCTTAGTTAAAATGTAAAGGTACTATAATAAAAATCTTTCTATACATTAAAAATAATTTTGTGCATTAAAAGTCATTCTAATGCAATGATTTCATCAATATAAAAATAATTTTTAAAAATGATATTTGAACTTGTAAAACATCTTTTATTTTGAAAAGTTAGTTAAAAATACTTTCTAAAAAACTATGCATTTCAAAACTTTTGAATCGAAACGAATGGGGCAAAAACGTAAAAAGATCGAACTGTCGAGCGGTTGATAGGCCGGAAGAGGCGGTCGACCAGCCAAAAGAGGAGGTCGATCGAAAATTTTCAACGGTCCAAAATTTGATCATTATGATATCTGATTTTTACTGTACAAACGGTTATATTGATCATCCTAATAAGAGGCGGTTGACAGACAGGTCATCCAAACTCCCAGATTTTTTTTTTACGTCTTAACTCTATAAATACCTCTACTTCTTGCATTCAATAAAACATTATTCAAGAGAATCAAAGTGAGATGTCTTTTGAGATATTTTTTTAAACTTGCATTTGCATTCATTTCATTTATTTTTTCATATAAATTTTTTTTGATTGATTAAAACTCTTTAATCATCATCTTCATCAAAAGTTTTCATCTTTCATTTTGTACTTAACTTATGTCTATTACTCATAAAAGAGAGACATTTTTTTAAGAAGATCTTTGAACTTATATTGCATATATTTCTTCTATTACTTCATATTGAAAACTTTGATTAATTGAATTAAATTTATAAAATTATCATATTCATAAAAAAATTTCATCTCTTTCTTAGTACTTAATTTATTACAATCATTTATTAATAGAGAGATTTTTCTTGATAAGATTTTTTGAACGTACATTGTATTTATTTCTTCAAACATTGCATATATCTTTCTACTTCTTTATATTGAAAATTTTGATTGATTGAATCAAACTTGTAAAATTATCGTATTCATCAAAATTTCTCATTTCTCTCTTAGTACTTAATTTATTACAATCATTTATTAAAAGAGATATATATTTTGAGAAGATTTTTGAACTTATATTGCATTTATTTTTTTCATCTTCTCATTAAAAAATTTTGATTGATTGAATCAAATTTTTAATTATTATATATATCAAAATTTTTCATCTAATACTTGAACTATCATTTATTGCTATTCATTGAAGTGTTAGCCTCTCTTTGTACTTAACTAGTTTGTATTATCTATCAAAAGATGAATTCCATTGTAAAATCACTTTGAAAAAGTATGGATCGTGTTGAAGTCCTATAAAGATCAATATTTTATAAGGATCGGCGCCCCTTGTTGTAAATCATCGTGTGGATCATATTGAGATCTCGTAAAACTCAATAGTGTGGGTTATATTGGGGACTCGTTAAAATTCAACAGTGGGTCGTGTTGAGGTCCCGTATAACTAACCATTATATAAGAATCAGTGCTCCTTATTTGTAAGTCACCTGAAATGTTGTAAAGGGTTTGATTGCACCATAAGTCAATCAATATAGTGAAAATGTCTTGCTCATGTCAGAGAGTTTGGTAACGAATGACGTAGATCATTTCTTTGGATAGAACCATCACAATTATATCGTTTGCATCATCTTTCACTTTTATTTATAGATTTCATATTTGCGCTTATTATTTGAATTAATCTATTTATTCTTTAATTGCTTGAATTCAGATTAGATCTTCAAAAATGTTTTTAAAACCAATTCACCCTTGGTTAGTTATCTTTGGACTATCACGAGTGCGAGTTCCTTGCCTGAGTCTAGGATTTCCCTTCCCTGATGACTTTTGATGTGATAAGTGAGATAGTGCATCAAGTTGTTCGCAAAAACTAACTCGGCCCTCCTCCCTAATGATCTCATATGAGGGATCTTTGGAAGAGCTGTTGACTCCAACTACCTTGTTTTTCACTTTGTGGTTATATATGATTTTTAATTACACTAAATGTTCTCAATCCTTAATCATTATATCATTTATATTTCTAACGATTTTTCACGGCATTCTTAAACTCAAAATTTTCATTAGTTAACGCATTGTTTACTTGATAACAATTTATTTCCAAAAAGTCCGTTGAAATAGTGTATAACAACTTATTTTTCATCATATTTTAAATAATTAAATAACTACGAAATTTTTTTCGTCATTTCAAAGCATGGAAATAAAATATTTTAATATAAATCATCATCAAGGACGAGATGTACTAATTGAAGATAAGAATTCAACGAAAGAAATTAAGGAAATTATGGCCACAACGAGCGAAAATTGATGAGCTTAATTGAAATATGATGTAACAGGTAAAATTGTGGTGACAATATAACCACCATTTTCCATATTCAATTTACTTGTATAGAATGTTACCACCTGTACCAATTTTTGTGCGCTTTAGTATTTTGGTTATCTACTTAATATATCAACAGAAATTAGACTAGTATATGAGCAAGTGGACAAATAACAAAGATAAGATACTCGCGAATGGAGTCTCTTTTATTTAGCCCCTGTTTGGTTTAGAAACAGCTTTTTAGTAAATTTAAATAAAAATTGATAGAATATATGGTTTAAAAGTTAGTGAATCTCATGGAATGTGTAATTAAAATTAATTTTGATTAGACTTAAATTTTGATCAAATTTTGTAGGTGAACCAAAGGTGGGCTTAATAATTACTTTCTTAGTTATTTGCTTATTTTATTTATTGTCTTTAGTTAATTAATAGGACATTATAGTCTTTTCATTATCGTATGATTTTTCTTAGATGGATAATTATACTCACACCATATATATATATTGTACTATTTGTTACACCACACATTTTTTTGTTACATTATTATCATCAATCTTCCTATAATTAGCACATTTGGCCTCTAATGATGGTTTTATATCCAAATATTCTATTAGCGTACTTTGAAAAGATGTACATATATTTGTCGCACTTTAGTATTGTTATTTTTTTTTTATTTATTTAAAAGCACGAGTGACAAATAAGTCTTCTTTGTATGCCTTTCTAATGTATTTTTTGGACCAAAATAGTCGACAAAGATAACACGAGCTTATCAATGAAATATTGATAAAAATGCGATGAAATTTTTTGATATATCACTACTACTATAAAAGAGTGAACCACAAGTTCACTATTTATTATTGTCACATGCCTTTTCACACTGAGAATTCAACTAACCCAGTTTTGCTACAGTAACCGACCTCTTACTTCTCTTCACAAAATATCTACAATACAAAACGTATCTCTTTTACCGGTATCTTATATCTTCATCTCTGTTGAAATTCTGCTCCCTCTCTCTTATCGATTTTCCTCATGCACTGTTGATTAACCGATTTCTTATATCTACAATACAAAACATCTACTCTTTTCTACAGTCATTTGCTCTCGTCTCCGGCTGGAATTCTACTCTCTCTCTCTATCGAATTTCCTGTACGTATCTTCGTATATATTCATCTATTTTTCCTTATTTTATCCCTTCACCGAGAATTAAGCACTCCCTGCATTTAGATTAGAGTAAGTCTTGAATTTTGTTGTGACATGTTCTATTATTTCTCTTCCATTAGGGAAGGAAAAATATTTCTCTTCCGTCATCGTCCTCTCGGAGACACCGTTTATGTATGTATTTCATTGTACACATAACCAAGTATTTCGTGCCCATTTTTTTCCACCACATCTCAGTAAAGTAAAATCGTATAACAATTGGAAAATAGTTTTGCGCAAAAAAAAGAAAAATAAAAAAAGACTGTAAAAAATTTTTTTTGAAGACTCCGCACTGTGCGGAGTTTTACTCCGTATAATACAGAGTGCGGAGCAAATGCTCCGTGTGCGGAGCATTAGCTCCGCACTGTGAAGACATGGCACTCCGTGTCTCCGCATTGCACGGAGACACCACAGCTCGTGTCTCCGGATTCTGCGAAGACACAGGCACTCCCTTGTCTCCGAATTGTGCGGAGACAGGGGCTGTGGTGTCTCCGCACAATGCAGAGACACGAAGTGCCATGTCTTCGCACAGTGCGGAGACACGGTGTGGACGACCTTTTTTTTCTTATTTTTTTGGTCAAAAATTCTACTTATTTACATTTTACAAGAGCTATAAATATAATTTCAGTTATTAATAATTTAATTCAAAAATAAGAAAATATAATTTTTTTTCTTATTTACATTTTACGGAGTGCCATGTCCCCACGAGGGGCGCTGCCCCCCTCGACCCTCGCGACCTGACCGGTCAGGTCGATCCTAGTTGAGGGTGTTGCCCCCAAACCCCCACGAGGGATGCTGCCCCCTCGACCCTCGCAACATAGATCGGGCACGTCGATCCCATTAGAGTGTTCCCCCAAATGTTTGATGAAACTTTTCTTCAACATTTGCCTGACTTATCAAAAATAGAACCATTGTATTTAATATTATCACATAATATTTTCATTTTTTATTTTTCATTAAACTTGTAGTGTTTGCTATAAATATTTTGAATCGCTTAAAAATGATTAATATTGTCCCCATTAATTTCTTCCTCAGAACAAATTTTGGCTACCAAATATTTTTCATTTAAATCTTACTAGAATATTATCATTATTAAACTTTACTAATTATTATGTTTGGTAAAAAATTACTGACATCTCACAATACCGTTAATATTTGATATACTAACATTATCTTAAAAATACCACTGGGTATGAGTGTTTTACTGTTCATTTGTGCACCCTTGCTTTCACACTTCATTTTTTTGAGATGTGGTTCTTCTACAGTAATAGCCACAATTGGTAATCGGCTTTCTCCTTAATTTTAATTAAACTGACTCTCAATAATAACAATTTCGCAAATATCTTGTTTCTCCTCCTTCACTTGCATTCATCAATTTCTTTCTTCTCCATTACAAACAAAAGCAAGCGTTTGTCCAAGAATTCAAACATAGTACATACCTTTTTCTTCAACTTCTTTTGGATAGTGACAGAGAAATCTTTCAAAAGATTTACTATTTTTTCTTTATTAAGTTTCCCTACTACTGCAGTTTTTTTTTTTTTTTAAGTTTTTTGAAATTTACAGAGACTTCATAAGTTTTTTTTTTATTTTATTTCACTCTACAAAAGTTTTTACTTTTTCTCGATCAATCTAGATCTACTTTCATTCCTAATTTTTAACTTTAGCTAGATAGACGCATATTAAATATTATGTTCAAATAAATTTCTCAATTATTAAAAAATATATCATGTCTTAGCTTTGGAATCTGC
The DNA here is from genome assembly GCA_903798255.1 of Fraxinus quadrangulata. Lineage (NCBI taxonomy): Eukaryota > Viridiplantae > Streptophyta > Magnoliopsida > Lamiales > Oleaceae > Fraxinus > Fraxinus quadrangulata. Next base: position 153,926 of record CAIGRB010116357.1, read on the forward strand.
TAATACTGATCAAGACATTACCTTTCTCTTTTCTGATTTTTCTTCCATCTATATTAATGTAGGATTATGTCATTTATGATTATGCTCGGACTACGATACTTGATGAGGAACTGAGAAACATGATAAGCAAAACCTTAACTTACAGAATTAATGAAAGGCATGAATTTCTGTTAAATAATTTGAATTATTAGATAGTTCTTTCATTATTTATTTATTTATTTTGGTGATGGCTTACAAAGAGAATGAAAAAGTTTCTGAACAGAATTTTTTATCACTCGGGTCAATATAATTATGAGGAACATTTTTGGGAGCAGAACTGCAAACTCTTAAAACGAAAGGTAATGTCATGTATGTAGTTTCCTTCCACTAGATTTTTAATATAGTGTATCAGAACATATAAACCTTTTGATAATCATGAAAAATAAACTTTTTATTAGCATTTCACATAACTAGCAGCCTAGTGAACACGATTATTTGATGGATGTTTTGTAGAAGTTTGACGTCAATTGTTTATATGACATCATGTTGATAGAACATTAATTACACAAGGATAATTTTGGATATATCGAATATTCTATTTCATTATTTGCAATAGTAATCTTGTCTTTATTTTGAAATGAGATAAGTGAGCTAACAGTGTAATATACTAAATGATCTTGTTGTCTGTTAGTGGTTAGTTTGATTTCATTATTACAATTAGTTTTCAAACTGAATAGTTATGATAAAATAGCATTAGCAATATGTAAATTACCAATGTCCTATTACATAGTGCTTGCATGCACATTTTGTACCAAACCATAGCACACTATTTGCGGCATTGGAAGTTCTATTAAATTCAGATGAACGATTTTTTTTATAAATTATTTTATTCAACATTCTTATCTTTTATGCTAATGCTTGGTTGTTGGTATTAAATCCTTGTGATGTTCACAGTACGAATGATCTATGCAGATGCTGACTATAATGATCTTTATAATTATCTAATTTGATGATCTGTTTACTTTTTTTTTTAGTCTATGTTCATTTGGTTCATAGTGCTAAAGATAAACACCTCAGGATCAAAGGACCAGTTAGAATGCCAACTAAGGCTTTTTACATCACTACTAGGAAGTCACTTTTTTGTGAAACAAGAGGCGAGTGAGGAATTACACAACGATTTAGCATTACGGGAGGATTAATACCTCAACATTAAACTCAATTTGGAAGATTTCTAATTGTTTGTTTCAATCACCTATGAATAATTGTTTAGCAATTTTGTTTACTGACTGATGATATGTTGGCGACCAAAATTTTTGCACTAAAAGTGGAGAACGAAAGAGCTGCATCGAAGAGTTAAGGAAGTGAGCTATGACTTTTTGTAGTAGACGCCCGTTTGTGGTTATGGTATAGTGATGTCTCATGTCAAACTCTTTACCAAATATTTAATTTTTTGTTCAAGGATTTATTTTGAGGCTTTATCATTATTGTTTTAGATAGTAGATTTTCATTTGATGTTTGTTAATTATTTTTTCAGTGAACAATCATGCGTATTTAAGAAGGAGATGGTTTTAAACAAGTTCAACTCATTTTACTTGACTCTAATTTTCAAAAAATCGAGATGGTTTAAAAGTTAGTTGGTTTCCTGATGCGAAGGTGGTTGGAGTGGGATGTACTTGTGTACTCTTTACTCTACTTGATATTACGTTTCTATTTCATTTGATATTACGTTTCTATTTCATTTTTTTGTAAGCTTTTTGTATCAATGCTTATTAGTTATGGTTTGTGTAACTTGAGAGTCACAGTTTAGTTAATTACCGCCAATTGGATAATTTCTCTTGTTGACGTAATGATTGTGCCTAATATTTGTTATTAGCATTTGCTGAATAACTTCCATTTACCCTGTAACTTAATTCAGCACCGCTGGTTATATCTAAAACTATAACTGTAGGATCATATAGTACCTAACAGTATTAAAGTTGAAAAAAAAAATTCATTATAATATCTAATATTGTCTCATGTACTTATCAAAAGTGAACTACGTAATTGTGTGAAGGGATAAGAATATATTGGTAATTTGGACATTTTATGGCTTATAGCTTTATTGCCTCATATACACGTGAAGGAGCTGATTGCTAAGGAGAAAAAACTGCAAGAGAAGCTAATGTTAAAACGATAATAGATTGTTATGAGAAGAAATTTGAAAGACAAGAAACTAAGAATCATGTTGCTCTAGTGTAGCGTACAAGTCTGCTGAAGTGATTTATTTGTGTTAAAATGATGGGTTTTGTGCGGAGTTCACTTCGTACAGTGCGGAGTATTTTTTTTTTTTAAACAATTGTGGGATTTTTTTTACCTATATGTATTTACCATATTTCCATTTCGTCACATTAGTTTCACTATTTCAAATTAAAGAAAACAAATATAATCAACCATATCTTTCAGACACTACAATCGACCAAAGATTAATTCAAATCGAGCAGAAGAAAACTCTAATAAAATCCGCAAAATTAACATTCCTGAATTTCCTAACTAATTCCCTCAAACTTACCAGACGGTGAACACCTTAGCGGCTAAAAAAAAGTTATCATGATCTTCAACAAAACACAAAGAAGCACCAACACCACCATGCTGCTGGCCACCGTCGGAAACTCATTTGTCTTCTACAACTGACACCAAGCACCTGGTGTCCGCGGTGTGCGGATACCACCATGCCCCTGGTGTCCGCTCTCCATTCCGGAGTGTGGAAAAAAAAATTCCCACAATAGTTGACTTTGAATGTCGGAAAAAAAAAACGATCCGCACACCACAGACACTGGTGTCCGCGAATTAACATTCCAGAATTCCCCAACTAATTCCCTGAAACTTACCACATAGTGAACACCTCAGCGGCAAAAAAAAAAATTTATCATGATCTTCAACAAAACATAAAGAAGCACCAGCACCACCATGCTCCTGGCCACCATCAGAAACTCCTTTATCTTCGACAACTGACACCAGGCACCTGGTGTCCGCGGTGTGCGGACACCATGCCTCTGGTGTCTGCTCTCCATTTCGGAGTGTGAAAAAAAAATTCAATATCGGGAAAAAAAGGATCCGTACACCACAGACACTAGTGTCAGCGGTGTGCGGACACCAGCCAACTGGTGTCAGTACACCATGTCCCTGGTGTTCGCGGTGTGCAGATACCAATGTCCTCACAGCGCGGATACCACACTCCGTACTCTATAAATATTTTTTTTATATAATTGAGAGAAAAAATTCCTATAATTGTAACTTTGAATGTCGAGTCCGCACAGCGCGGAGAATTTTTTTTTGTGCGTAGTGTTAAAATTGAGAGGAGAAAATTCCGGAGTGTGGAAAATAAAATTCTCACAATTGTTGATTAGAAGCACGCCTTGAAATTAAAATAGTCTTTGAATATATTATGTAATGCTTAATTAAATCACATAAATTTAGTCTTTATGTTTGTTAATACAATTTTCCATCTAATCTTAGCATTCGATACGCTAATATTACCTTAAAAATAACACAACCCGTAAATTGCACGGGACATAAACTAGTAAGTATAAAAATTAGCAAAAGTTGAAGATATCAAAAGTCGTTAACAATAAAAAATTATGATTACAGTAACTAGGTTTGATTGCTGTTTAAATACTGTGAAGCATAGTCGTTTTACAGATTGAATTTAAATATTTGCCAATTTCTAATTAGTATATTAGTTAATTGATTATTTTTATTTATTGTCTTTAATTAATTAAGTATAAGGCATTATGGTCTTTCTTTTATCATAGAATTTTTCCCAAGTTTACCTCATATTTAAACATAGTTGAAACATTTTTTTGAGGACCCTTTTGTTTCCTTAGGCTATAAACCCAACATTTTTCTCTACACCAAATATGAATTCTTTCTTTACTCTCAACATATATAGTTTTTGTTTCCAGTTTATAAGTAGAATTGCAATATTTATAAATAACAAAAATACAAGGTTAAAATACTAATAAACACATCAATCAAAGAGAGACTTAAAACAAAACATATTTCTTAGGAGGGAATATAACATTACACATATATACACTACACACATACAACCCCACCTCCACCTGTGCTACCGGCAGTCGCCGCTACAGTACCTCCCGTCGCCGCATTACTAGCTGCTGTTGCTGAATCACGCTTCTTCTTAGAAGTCGTTCTAGGGTCGTCACTGCAGTCTCCACAACCAAAAATTAACATGGATATAATCGACAAAGACATAACAATCGTGCCAAGCATAAACTGAATCCCGAACCCTCAAACATAAGACCTCCTTCACTTGCAGCACTGCCACCATTTGCGACAACGTAGTACCGAGCCATTTTGATCCCAACAAGATGATATTTCGGGAGTCCTTATGACCATAGAAAAATATACATATATATAGTTGCTTATATTTGTATAGAATATTTGGGTCATTTTCATTCCAATTTATTTGTGTAGACCCGTAACCACTTTTACCAATATCTTTTGGACTTTAGTTTCCTTGCTGTCGGCCAGAAAATTCAATAGATAACACTAGTATTTCAAAGTCAAACTTCAATAATATTGTCTCGTTATAATATTTTAAATTATCTTGTTATAATAAATATAAAATATTAAATTTTGTCGGGACCTATCCGATCCAAATAGGATTAGTTTCTTTGGTTGTAATTAACACTTCTGGGTCTTACCATCGAGAACCAAATAGTTCTTGTTAAGAGAATTTTATATCGAATAAACATAAAATAAATAATCAATATATAAGAACTTGAACTATGCACTTGTCTTAACGAGATCGATCTTTTAAGATTGAAGCTCGGGTCTTAATAATTCTAGTACGATATTTCATTTATATTCTAAGTTTTTTATAGTCTCTCAATTAAGTCATATTATATGAATTTACACAAGTCAATATCTAGTCAAAATAATCAAGAGTTTATCTTGAAAAAGAAATTGTTAGACGAGGCAGGACAAGAAAATTACATATTAATTCGAACTTTACAATTTATTCTTTGAAGTATAAAATAACTTGTTTCCTAAACCATCCGAGTCCAGTTAATTTTGGACTTGGATAGAAGCAAGCAAAAGCTACCTTGGTAAGGCATTGACTTGAGTTCTCCTCCATCGTTTTGATGTTGGATTCCATATCTACAATTTCCAATGAAAATCGTTCAATCTAACTCTCAAGAAATCCAGAAAAAATCACTCGACTCCTATCCCTACAAGCACGTGAGTTGCAATATCACAGCCACCTCATGTATACTAGCAAAGAATTGTGATTTCATATCGGTTATAAATTGACTGCCCTCTTCGTATCCCACCGCTAAAATTTTGACATCTTAATGCAATTTGAAGTGTCCAAAGTATAGTTGAATTCAAACTAATATTTGATACTTTTGCATTCTCAACTATTTCCAATGAAATTTTAACACCTCAAAATTTTATTGAGGTATCAAGATTTTGAGGATGAAATAACCCAAGTCAAGACAACTTCAAATAAGAAGTAATTTATAAGAATGCATCACACACTATTCTTAGCTAAGGAATTGATAAAAAATAAAAAAAAAAATTATTTGCTTAAAACTACTATAAGGATTAAAAACAAGTAATTTAAATTACTTGTTTTTAATCCTTATAGTAGTTTTAAGCAAATAATTTTTTTTT
>CAIGRB010116357.1:159805-170373 GCA_903798255.1 Fraxinus quadrangulata
CGCCTCCACCATCCCCACCTCCATCGCCTCCACCATCCCCACCTCCATCGCCTCCACCATCCCCACCTCCATCGCCTCCACCATCCCCACCTCCATCGCCTCCACCATCCCCACCTCCATCGCCTCCACCATCCCCACCTCCATCGCCTCCACCATCCCCACCTCCATCGCCTCCACCATCCCCACCTCCATCGCCTCCACCATCCCCACCTCCATCGCCTCCACCATCCCCACCTCCATCGCCTCCACCATCCCCACCTCCATCGCCTCCACCATCCCCACCTCCATCGCCTCCACCATCCCCACCTCCATCGCCTCCACCATCCCCACCTCCATCGCCTCCACCATCCCCACCTCCATCGCCTCCACCATCCCCACCTCCATCGCCTCCATCTCCACCTCCAAAACAATCACCACAACAGCTACAATCAACACCTTCACAGCGCTTTTTCTTCTTAGGTTCATCGGCGCCGTCTGCACAACCTAAGATTAGCATCAACATAATTGACAGAGACAAAACAATCATGCCAAGCATGAACACGAACCCCAAACCATACGAGAAAGGACCTCCTCCACTTGCAGCACTGCCACCATCTCCAACAACAAAATACCGAGCCATGTTGACTGAAAAAGATAGATATTGAGAGGACGAGAGAGAGAGAGAGAGAGAGAGAGAGAGAGAGAGGGTTCAATAGAATCGTGGGTTCAATAGAATCGTGGGGTCAATTTAAATATCAATTTACTTGCATAGAACGCAAAAACGTGTACAATTCTTTGAAAGTTCTACAGAATTAGTATTTTAAAAGGAAACTTCTGTGCACCATTGCTTGGTTTTACTCGTTTTCAGAATTGAAAATCTTATCAGTTATCCATTTCACACACTAGAATTTTTTAGGATGTCTGACAAATCACTACTCCCAACATTATTTATCCATACCAAGTTGACGACACAATTTTATTTTTTATTTATTTATTTTTTTTTTTTTTGTAGAATTTTAATAATCTGCGACCAAAAAAAAAAAGACTTTTCTTCATTTGTTCGTTCACCGAATTAGACAATTATTATGTACAATCATATCATATATCCCTTTCACACACTAAAGGATTTCATTTGACCATTTCCCGAATTTGAATCTCCTTTTCCAATTCTGAAATTTCGCTTACCATTATTTTTTGCTAGTGTTTATTCAAATGCCACCACATCTATGCATGTGCCGAATTATCCCTAGAATTTTCTATTTTGTCCAAACCCGTCTGATATGTCAATACTTAACGAAAACTGATGAGATGTTACTTGAAAAAAACTATAAATTCAGGGATCTACGTGTGATAGAATATTTTAGAACATGTTTGATTGAATTGACGTGCCTTTTTGGACAAAGGATCATAATGTCTAGACAAGTTATTTTTCGACACGTGTCTCGCTTCAAATAGAAACTTAATCAATAGTTGTCTTTTTTCCAACAATTATATCTTTTCAAGAAACAACTTTTCAACATCTCTATATAGGTTCCCATACTTTATGAAATATCCATTCTATTGTTCCTTGCATTATAAATCAATCCATAATATTTTTTGATTCCATTTTCCATAATGAAGAGAGTTATGAAACATTAGTAGGTTCCTTGTTTTCGAGATTTGTAGTGTTGTTATCACACGAAGCTGATTGTTGCATCTTAAGAGGTGTATGGGAAAACCATAAGTCTCGGTGCGCTGGATCAATTTTCATCTTAAAGAATGGGTAGATCAGCTAAGTTGTTTGTCAATAATGGCTAATATAGATGATTTTGCTTCCACCAGTGCTTATGTTGCCTTTCTTGGACACAACCACATTGCCTAAAGCTCTTGCAAGTAAAAGACAATTGCCCATTCCTCCACTGAAGCCGAAAACTCAGTATCAAGCTCCATTGCGAGATTTTCTACATAAAATTCTTGCTAAGTGAACTTGGAATTGGTCTCTCTGCATCTCTCTCATCATCTATTTTGACAATGTTGGGACTATATATTTTTGTCCAATCCAATAAATCAGTCCAAGATGAAACATAATGAGATTCATATTCAGTTTGTTCATGACACTGTTAATTCCAGTGCACTTCGGTGCTTCATGTCTACATGAATGATCAACTAGCATGACTTTGGGTGTTTCATGTCTCCACCAATGATCAACTAACAGATGCACTCACCAAACAACTATATAGTGAACGCTTACATTAACTTCTTTTTCTTGCCAGGCTAACTATTAGATATATGCTACCGAACATGCCATTTTTAGTATTTGTTTCGAGTTTTTAAGTAGAATTGCGATAGTTTATGATAATAACAAGGTAAAAACCTATTAATAAATAATTTCGAGTTTTGGTTTATCTTATCGGATATCAATCACTGAACAAAACTGTATCATGGTTCAAAAAGCATTCCTTTGAGCAATTTATCTAACAACCACCTCCACCTCCACCTGCAGTGGCTGCTATTGTATCACCGGCTGTTGTCGCTGGCGAGTCGCTGCTCCTCCTCCGGAGAACCCCTCCTGAGGGTCATCACCGATTAACATAATTAACAAAGACATAACTAAAATTCCAAGCATAAACATGAGCCCCGAACCCTCAAACATAAGACATCCTTCACTTGCAGCCCTGATGTTTTCAAAAATGTAGTACTTAGCCATTTTGATCCAAAAAATTAGATACGATCCTTCGAAATTAAAGAACTAAGCATGCACAATATATACATACATAATGCATCGTGGGGTCATTTTTAGTTCTCTGTTTACAAATTGGGACAATTTGCTTCTGTAAAAATTTTAGTAGTTACGGTGCTAACATAATCAGATTAATTAATCTGTACAAGTGGACAAATAAGGTACAATTATTTAAGATTTATTTCATCATCTGCTTATTTTTTGTTTTGCTGTGCAAGTTTCAACATGTATGAAATTTTGACTTCTCTTATTTTTAACACCTGTTTGGTATCAATTTTCTTACCAAAAAAATGAATTTTCTGACCGTTAACATCAAAGTTAGCCGCAAAGTTTGACTGGCCCTCTCACATGCGGGTCTCACTGACAACATTAAACGATCACAATTTTAATTAAAATTGGGCCAAAATTGGTACCAAACAGGATTAGAAATCCAATTCACTGTGATGAAAAAAGTTTATAAAGAAGAAATTGCACACCTTGTTTTTGTTAAGAATTTACTTAACATGCGGAGTCAAAAATAAAACAAATTTCAATTTTCACCAATAATCTTCCTTGTGCTTAGAGAAAAATTGTGATAAAGAATTATACAATTTGTAAATTTTACAAACTCATTTGCTAATTTTGGAACACAAATAATTACGATCTGGAATCCACAACTGTCTAATTGTCCAGTTTCCAATGAAAATCCACACAATGAACAAGAATGAGAGAATTAGAGTTTATCTTTTCTTATGCTAACAAGAATATGACTTGTGTTCTTTTCTTTTATAAAACTCTAATGACTTATTAATATAAATTCAATTGTGTTTGGTATGTCTCTTAATCTTAACCCGATCTAATATTTAATTAAGTCAATTAATTAAATTCGATCCATAAATTAATTAATCCAATTAATTAATTCAGACTTATTAACAAGCAACTCAATTAATTAATTGTTCAATTCTCATTAATTAATTAGTTGGAATCTCATTCATCTTGTTCTCATTTTGTGTGTGATCAATGGGGTTCCCGATCATGATATCTAACGACGTGAATTATTATTTTGATTTAATTAAAATCGATAAATTAAAATACCAATTTTTAATTTATCATTAATTCACATTCGTCATCCTGGATTGACATCTAGAAATTTGTTAGGGCAACACACGTAATGAAAAAGTCACATGGCATGATAAAACCCAACTTGTTCGTTTACTGTGAAATTAATTCTTTCGTCAATATGATGTGATCAATTACGAGATGTGGATATGTGTCAATCTCAATTATCGATCATATCTTTCATTCTATTATTAATTCAATATAAGTCAAAAACTATTTTTCGACTTATGAATACGCTTTGACCAAAGATTTCATTATTAAATTTAATTGAATGAAATGTAAATCAAAATCTCTTATTATCTAAGAGTGACGAATCATCTATTGATCATTTACAATTTTCATATGATTCTTGACATTCCCGAACAATGTCATATTAGTGACACTTGGCAGAGTAACATCCAATATCATCAAAATATGACTATCATTATATAAGGGACTATGATGACTTCAAGTCGAATGACCAATTTCACTACCGAAGATTAGATATTAACTATTGATACTAAGATAGTTATCCATATGGAATCTTCTTAGTAGGTCTCCAAAGTTTGTTCTATAACAAAACATTCACATGTTCATTTAAATGTCACCACACTTTAAGTTGTGAAATCAGTTACTTACTTCACGAGTAAGAAATATCACACATGATAATCTACCCGTAATATCGAGATACGAATACGATCACGGACGATTTAAGATTCGATTATATGTAATTTGTATCTCATAATTACAATCCCTTGTGATTAACAAATTACCAAAACTTGAATCTACATATTCTATTATTTAATTTATTAGAACATTAATTCAATTAAATAATAGATCTTGCCATAAATATGCATTAATTATATATTAAAAGTGTTTATATCCAAAATTGATTGGACATGGGGTATAACATGTACGATTTTCTCTGTCTCTTTGATGATGGTTTCATAAACTCTAATGACGACTCCCTATTAATAAGAAAAATTAGGCTACTTGCAGCGGCAATAATTAAAATCCACCATGGACAATACCATAGGAGCACTAAATTTCCCAACTACCACCACGTGACATACCAAGCTCATGTCTGATTAAGTTGCTTTAGTTAGTAGCCTTGCCAAAGAACTTGCCACCGTTGGTTCTTCGATCTTAAATGGAGTTGCTTCAAAAACTTGGTGTCATTTGTGCACGAGATTCAATTGATTATTTTGAAACTTAAAGAACACAAATTTTGTAGAATATGAGTCTTCTCTTGCAAAAGGAGATATATTGCATACTATCTAAGTTCTAAACTCAAGTTATGTCATACAACACTCTCTCGAGTTTGAGAGGATATTAAATATGTTCGAAGATTTATATATTTTTTGCAATATTTTTTAGTTGTACATTATCATTTTCATAATTTTTATAGGGTGTTTATGTTTATAAACAGAATAATTTACAATAATTTCATTGTTTTGGTCTTAATTGTATTTCTTTGTAGCCATCAAAATCTAGTACTTTTTCATTCCTATTGTTGGAACCGTATTCCATTTATAACTTTTAATAGAAGAAAATATATGTAATAGGTTTATCATCTTTAGGCAATGTGAATCACATATCATGCTAATTTGAGCAAGGCCGTAGAAACTTACTTGAACGTGGTAAAATTCTGAAAAAACAAAAGATTGAATCAATCATTAGCTTTTGTTTAAACACGATGTGGAATTTACTTTTGCTGTATATACGTATAAACACATATACAGATGTATTAATATTGTACTCATAATAAGTTTGGTATCACTCATATGAAATGAAGCTTTTTGCCAGGCACGTATCAACCACCACCACAACCGCCACCCCCACAACCTGCTCCACAGCCTGATCCACCACCTCCACATCCACATTCGACGCCAACACTTGCACCTCCTCCACCATTAGATGGATTAGGCTTCGTCTCATCAGGGTCATCAACACAGTCTGCACAACCAAAGTTTAGCATAGACATAATTGACAAAGACATAGCAATCATACCAAACATGAATATGAAACCGGCCAAACCGTCAAACATATGACCTCCTTCACTTTCAGCACTGCCACCATTAGTAGCAACATAGTTTCGAGCCATTTTAATCCAGAATTGGACACCATATCTCTTATAACGTGCATCTATATATAGAGTGAGAGAGAGAGAGAGAGTTGATTGTGTAGAATTTTAGGTTCATTTTCTGTTAAACCTGTGCTTAACATTTCTGGTGTAAGGCCCAATGATGAAGCCCATTTAAATTGATCAGCCCAATGTCTGTTTATGAATGTGACCCGGTCGGCCCACTTGCACATTCTCGCGTTTCTCTGTTATGGGACTTTGTTTGTTGAAGTTATATGGCTGAGATTATGACACCTGGTGATGGCATGACCGTTGGATGCATGGCAACTCATTATATTCTCGACTCTTCCATTCTTCAGTCTCGTGATTTTGTTCTAGGGTTTTCTCTCGTTCGTTTTTACTCTCTGTAATTTTCTCTCTAGTGAAAACCTTTGGTTTTCATATTGTAATCTTGAGGTTAGAATGTCTTAGTGATTTCTAATTAGATGCGGTTTCTATATTCTTGGTGAGCAGAAATTAGATCACTTGGTGTAATATGTAAATAGAGAGAAAAAGAATTAGGGTTGATGATTTCTTTGAGTCGAGTGACTCTTCTGTAATCTGATCTTGTATCTTGATAAATTTCGTTTGGATTCTAGTAGATTGGAGCGATAATCACTACGATGAATGCTCAACGGGTAATTAGCCAAGTCTCTTGGTGAACATCCGGACCTTCAGGTGAAAAATTACTGTGTTCTTTTTGCATTTTATATATTTTAGGACTGTAAAATGTCAACAATTTTCATTTTCAAATGAATTTTTCAGTCAACTTGAAAAATATATAGAATACACTAGTATTTTACAGGGAAACTTCTGCACTTTATACAATTCCTTTGTTTAGTGTTTATTCTCTTGTCATTATTGAAAATATTATCACGTCCACGTCGTAAGGGATTTTTTATATGCAATTTTTTTATTTTGATGAATTTATTTTATTCTTATATTAGTTAAGGTCTATTACATCTTTTTTATGGACATGATTTGGCTATGAACAAATAATCTAAATGAAGAATAGTGAATTCGTGTTTTTTTTTTTTTATCTGTGCATAAATGGACCAATGTCAAATGTACGTTATTTGAACTATCTTATTTTAATGCCTTTTTTGCGTAGTTTAAGCATACCAAGAACAGTGTAATTTAGGGATGGAAAATGGGCTAGCCGTTTGCCAGCCTGGCTCGGCTGGCCCATTGGGGGGAAAGTTAGCGAGTTCCACAAAATGTTTGCATAATAATAAATAGAAACTGTGATTATGTGGTTAAATTAGTATTTGACTTTGACCATATATATAAACCATTTATAAGTTTATAGAGAATTTTTCTAGAGCGGGCATTTTTTTCTTTATTTCTAAGTTGAACTTAAGAATACATATGGTATTTTTTTTTTTTTATATTGTGAATAAGATTTTTGTCCCTAAAACTCGATAGGAATTAAGCTCTGAAATTCTCACAAAATGGTGGTTCGTATGTAAATACTAATTTTTAAATTTGTGTGTTTGTTTATGTTTTAGACAGATCAAATACTTGTTTAAACTTAATGGACTCTTATATCATATTAAGACTTGAGATTTTAAGTTTGACTTTTTAAGAAGAATAGTTCTAATTTTAATAGTTGAATATGACTTTGTGAAATTGCCCCAATTTGGTGCTGATGGTTGGAAATGACCTAAAACATAACGATTTGTAATGAGAGTGACAATCGCAAACAATAACTTAGAACAGACTTCATCTTACAAATATTATATTATCTTCATTACAAGAAGAGAAAGCCTAGTAAATGTAAATTTGCACGACGGATTTAATTGTATTTTACTTGCTGCTGTAAAAAGTGTGATTTCTTAAAATCTATAAAGGTTAAAACACCATTTAATGTATGGAAAATAAAAAATAAAAAAATCGGGGGAATTAAACATAACATTGAACTGCTTACTCGGAAATACATCTTTACATGCAAATATATTGTGTAGGTAATACGAAAGGTTTCATGTACATGAAATGAAGCTTAATCTCTTAACAAACTCTATCCTGGTTCATAAAATACAATTTACCTAACCACCACCACCACCACCACTACCTCCTCCACAACAACCTCCGCCGCCACCTCCACCTCCACCACATGTTGCGCCACCGCCTCCACATGCTGTGCCCCCACCTTCACCTCCATATGCTCCCAAACCTGTTGCTCCTCCACCTCCAAAAAATCCTCTAAGTATCTTCTAGTCAAGGTCATCAGTGCAGTCCGCACAGCTCAAGATCATCATCGACATAATTAACAAAGACATAACAATCATGTCAAGCATGAATACGAACCCCAATCCCTCAAACATAAGACCTCCTTCACATGCAGCTATGCCACCATTTGTAACAACATTGTATCGAGCCATTTTTATCCAACTATGATGATTTTTTGAAATAACTCACTATCTATAACAAGCATCTAGAGAGAGAGAGAGAGAGAGAGAGAGAGAGAGAGAGAGAGAGAGAGTTTCTTGTATAGAAGAATCATGAGGTCATTTTAATTTTCAATTTACTTGCATAGACATCAATAACATTGACCATTCTTTGTGGGTTCTAGTTCCCCTTGGCAACTTGAAAAATCTATAGAAAACACTAGTATTTTACAGGGAAACTCCTATATAGGTATCTGGAGCCATTTCCTTTGCTTGCAGTTTATACTTTTTCATAAATAAAAATATTATTTATCCACCTACTAAAGTTGTGTATGTTAAGGCTTCTACTTTTGCTTCTACTTCCAATTTCTTCTAAAAGCTCTTTTATTAGACAAAACACTCCAAAAAAATTACTTGTTAGTTTAAAAACAATTGCATAGTCTAAAAAACAGTTTTTGACTTTTTAAAATCCTGCCAAATAGACCTTAAGAATTTTGTATGTTATGTTAATGAGTACCTATCCTAATTGTGTCCCATATCGTTAAATTAAAGTTTCACTTACACGATAAAAATAAGTGGTGAATTAGTTGATGGTATTTGTGAGTTCACTGAAACATATGTTGAAATTGAAGTTTGATTGTTTATAAATAATCAATAAATTTTGCCCAGCGAGGCTTACGTGTAAAATTTTGTTGTTTATGTTATCATCATTATGAACAGAAATTTGACTAGTATATGCACAAGTAGATAAATATTCTAAATTAAGATTAGTCAACTCATAAACCTGTCTTTTGTATCTCCCAAGTTTCATTATGTATGCAATTTTACTTGTTCTAATATCTACTTCTAGCACCTGTTTCGTCTTTTTTAAGCATACAGAGCAAAGCTGGAAACTTTTCCACCAATTAATCAGCTAAAACATGCAAAAATGTCATCGATTTGTCGTAAAATAGGTTGAGAAATACTATATAGAAGCAAATTTATTACGGTGAATTAAGATGGAAAGTACTTTAGTTTTTCATACAACTGTTTTGTTTGTGCGTAGATTGCTTATAAGTTAAATGAAAGGATGGGTGGTGTGTAAGTGGAAAGTCGCATAATTTTTAATTTTCGAGTTATGATTAGTTGAAATTGCGATGTTTTCGGGATAACAAGCCACAGTTTTTCATACCAGGAATCATACATAACAATGAACTATGTACAGTGTACATGTATATTGAAAACATTGTATGACAATATGAGATGGTTTTATTTTATATGAAAAGAAAATTTTCGCGTATCTAAACATTGTATAAATCACTAATAACAAGTTTTATTCTTGTACATAAAACTTTCCCTTAATCAATTTATCTAGCAACCGCTACCGCCGCCGCCGCCGCCGCCACCACAACCTCCTCCACCACCACCACAACCACTACCTCCAGCTGCTGCTCCACCTCCAAAAAATCTTCTTCTTCCCTTCTTGCGATCAGGGTCATCAGCGCAGTCCACACAAGCAAAAATAAACATGGACATAATCGACAAAGATATAACAATCATACCAAGCATAAACACGAATCCCATAAAGTCTCCCTCACTTGCAGCATCGCCATCATGTGTAACAACAAAATACCGAGCCATGTTTATCAAGCAAAGGTAAATATTTTGGGAGGACTCAACACTAATGTGAATATATATAGCTGGAGGTGAAATGCGTATCATGGGGTCATTTTCATTTACAACTTGTATGAACCGCAACAATGCAGACCATTCCCCTCAGTCAACTTGTAAGAACATATCGTTATTCTTACTTATCCATACAAGTTGGGACACAATTTAATTGAAAAATTTAGTAGTTCACGTCATATTCATTTTTTACGAAATTTGAGTAGTACGTGACAAGTGGACGAATATTTTAAATTTAGATTAATCAATTCATGCACTGGTTTTGTGTTTATTGGTTCAAGTTATTTCATCTCATCTATTTTCTAACACGTGTTTCGTCTAATTCAAGCATAATATTCAAAGCTGAAATGTTTTCCACCAATCAATCATCGAACATATGCAAAAAAAGTCGTCCATTTGTCATAAAATAGCTTGAGAAATACTGGAAAGAAGCTAACAAACAGCAAAGCTAACGTAGGCCTAATTGAATTCAAGAGCTCTTTTTTTTTTTTTTTTGGAGCCAATGTGAAACCTCTCTTTTATTACTAAATTCTGTTTGCACGAAATGGGTTAGAATTTCGATATAACAGTTGAATTTAAGAGAGAAAATAAGACAATACAAATAGAAGAGAATTGTATT
>CAIGRB010116360.1:0-37884 GCA_903798255.1 Fraxinus quadrangulata
TCTGTAAATCTTCTTGCAAGATATAGCTCTACACCAACACAAAGATATTGGAATGGTATTAAATATATTTTTCGTTACCTAAATGGTTCTATTTATTTGTGATTATTTTATTCTTAAAAGTAGGAATTTGTTTTAGTAAGATATGCAAATGCAGGTTATCTCTCTGACCCATATAAAACTAAATCACAAACATGATACGTATTTATACGTGGAGAAACAGTTATATCATAGAGATCTGTGAAACAATCTTTGACAACAACATTATCAAATCATTCTGAAATTATTGCAATTCATGAAGCAGGTCAAGAATGTGTATGGTTGAGGAACATGACCTATCATATCCAAGCATCATGCGAATTAATTTCAACAAAAGATAGTTCAAAAATTTTGTACAAAGATAATGCTGCTTGTATTGCATAACTCAAATGAGGTTATATCAAAAGTGACAGAACGAAACAAAATTCTTCAAAATTCTTTCATACACACACAAGTTTCAGAAAAATGACATCAAAATTCAACAAATTTGTTCAAATGACAATATGGCTGATTTATTTACAAAACCACTATCAACGTCTACATTCAAGAAATTGGTTCACAAAATTGGAATGCGTCTACTCAAAGATTTTCAGTGATCAACATCAGTGGGAGTAATTGTACTTTTTTTTCATTCGCTTAGGTTTTATCCCACTAGTTTTCCTAACAAGAATTTAATGAGGCAGCATTTATCTTTAATACTCCAAAATAATTACTCTTTTTCCTTCGTTTGTTTTTTTTTCATTGAATTTTTATCAAACGATGTTTTAACAAGGCATATATTTTTTAATGTGTCATTCAAGGGGGAGTGTTGAAAATGGTAAGTTATTAGTGAGTGACTATTGCACACCTGCAGCTCTAGAATTTATTACCATATGTATTCCTAAATAAATATAGGACTTTGGTTCTCGTTATAATACAATGACAATTGCACCCCTGCAGCTCTAGAAATTATTACCATATGTATTCCTAAATAAATATAGGACTTTGGTTCTCGTTATAATACACACAACTTTATTGACTTTTATTCTTTCTTTTCACAAGAAGTCCAACTTTATAACGACCGCACCGTTTGAGGTGATTTCAATCTACATAATTTTCATATTTTTTATAAAAAAAATTTAAGAAATAACTAAATTACCTTTCTTAAACAATCTTGTGGGAGAACATTCCCCGAAGCGTCCTCCCTCTGCCAATGCCCCCAAAATAAAATATGCATAGTAAGTTGGTTAGGCCAGAGAATAACTAAACATGCCAGTTTGTTCCTATGAAAGAAGAGGACAACAACATAGACTTCTTCGACGCTAACACTATACTTATATGGCGTATATTAATAAACGAGGAAATTACTCTTGGTTCCCTTTTTTATATTATTTCCATTTTTTTTATTTTTCATATTTAATATCCAAAATACTATTTTGATTTTATAAACACGACACAAATTAAAAAAAATCAAATTTTAATCCCAACCAACGGCAGAAACAATGGCCATCACCGTTGTCGACCACCAGTCCTCCTACACATGCTGTGTGAAACGCTGGAAAGTTTTCCCAACGACATTTGAGACGTAGATATTTTGCTGTTTTATTTTATAGTCACTATGCAAATCAGAAAAATTAAAATTTCAGTTTCAACACCACAACTTCATTGACAGTATCAATCATCGTCCCCGACCACTACTTCTCCTACACAATCCATCGAAGCGTCGGAAAATTTCTTTGACGACTTTGAAATATATATTTCATGCAATTGGCCGAGGAAAGTTCTCAACTTTCAATTGCTTAATACCCCACCTACCTCACTGCACGATTTGGAAGACGGTGCGCACCAGCACCTAAAACTTCTTGCAAGTAAGCCTTTGTTTGGAGTTCATTTTTCTCTCCTAAGAAGTTAATTTTGAAAGTCAAACATTAGTTTTAAACTCACCTACCCACTTATACACCACTCATTTCAACCAACTTATGACATTAGCAAAAAAAATTGAAACACAAATAAATGCTAAGTTTCTCCACAAAATAAAGGATTTAGTTGTTGGTACAGTTCTTGGTGACATGGATGCCAAAAGTGGATTGCTTGGGAAGGCTGTTGATTTCTTGATTGGATGGAGAGCAAAGACGTGAGGTTATTTTGGCATAATTATAAAAAATAAAAAAAAAATGATGAACCGCATCTCACACGGCCCCCACCTGCCGTGCCCTGTCCTGGGCCTTGGTGAAAGAGGTAAATCGCAAGTTATGCCTCTAAGGTACAGAGTGGAAGGCTGCTTGTACACTTGCACTTACCTAAGGGCTACATCCATATTTCAGGATTCGAACCCTTGATGCGGCAGCCTCAAGCAAAGCTGGAGTTTTTCCACCTTCCCCTTTTACCACTTGGAGATGTGCCCTGGGGTCTACTATTTTGGCATAATTATAGGTTACATGGTACATGGACAAAAGGGAACTGGAACAATTATGTGATGAATATCCTTTCGATTCACTTGTTCTTATTGGTTTTGATAGCATGTACGGGTGGATACTGTTGGAAAAAAATTCAAAATAAAATGAAGCGAATGACAATTGTAACGACAAATTTAATGTTTCAATTCCCTAATTAATTTTTCCAATTGATTTGGTGGTTACAAAGGCCTAAAGGCTATTGTAACATTATTATGTTAATGCGAATTAATGTAGAATTGAAACATCTTCTCATCCTAGTACTATACAAGGAGGTGTACTCCTCATTCCACACACCAAACTTTGAGAGTTATCTTCTATCTCTAATTTTCTCTCCTCTTTTTGTTTTCAAGAGTTTTCTTCTTTGTAGTTTAGATAATTATTTTCTAGCTCGATGATAGAATTGTGAGTATTTTAAGTTCGTCTAAAGTAGTGACGAGGAGCTAGTCAACTGCTACTTTCAACCATTGTATCCTGAAAGACAGACGTTATTAGTCCTCGCGCACCATGATAAGGGTATTTTTACACTCTTATTGAATACTTAAAATAAGGTAATTATTGATTAAATGATCGAATTTCTACTCATAATTGTGTAATTGTTGCTTTTATAGGTTGAAAATCACCAATTGGAAGAGAAAAAGCAAAAAGAAGGAAAAATAACTAAAATCGTACAAAAATTTGAAATTGGAGACTAAAGTGCACAAGTGTCGAAAGTTTAGGGACATTGGGTGCAATTTATGAAAGGTGTAATTGAAATGAAAGTCAAAATTCAAGGACCAAATTGAACAAAATCAAAGTTGACGGACCAGGAGCTCAGATAATGGAGGTCCAAAATTGTAAAAAGAGAAGAAAATGAGTCGGGCGCATGCCTGACTCCAAGCAAGGCGTGTGCCTAAGGGCATTAAAAGGCGCCAGAGAGAAAAGTGCTCTGATGGGACTTGCACCTACTCCATGTCTAGGTGCACACTCGGCTTCAAATTTGGGTCCGTTTTGTTTTTTTTTTTTTTTTTTGGGCGAAAATCGAGGGCTCTTTTGGTAATTTTTGGGAACGATTTTTAGGGTTTTTAAAAGCCAAAATTGAGCACTTGAGCCCAATTCCTAATCTATTCTCTTCATTATTCTTCATTTCTCTTTTCTTGTTATTTTCATTCTACATTTTTGGGAGAAAAAAAGGGTCAAGAGCAAGGGCACAAAAAGGGAAAAGAGCATATTTTGGGAAAAAATAAAGATCAAGTTAATTTTTCCTTCAAGATCCAATCAAGGGACGGATTTTAAAGTTTATCTTGTATTTTGTCCATTGTTTTCTTAAACTTGCAATATATTTATCTAGCTCTTCTCCTTTTTATTATTTATATAAAATGAGCTAGTTCTTAATGTTGGAATTTATGATGTAGCTTAACCTATCTTTATTTATTTCAATACTTGATCTTTAATTTTAAGCACTTATTTTTGTCTGTATTCACTATTGTGTTTGTTGCTCTTCATTCATATGGCTAAATAAATGTATTTTTGATTTGTACATCATTTAGAGAATATTGTGAGTTTTAGATCAAAGAGTAAATACCTAAGTTCTTATAGGGGATAAAGATATACCCGTAACTTTAAGTGACACATTAAGCTATTTTCACAAATATTTAATACGGTTGTTTAGTTTTATCTACATAGAGATATAGTAAGTTAAATCAATCAATTATATATAATTTCACTTGAGGGAGGTAATTAGTTAAAATAAAAAATCAGGTCTAACATACAAAATGAGTAATATGTTAATTTGCTTGTGAAGAAATTAATTAGGCGACAGTTAAGCAAAATCATGAATCCCAACTACTTTATCCTCCCAATTTGTCCTAATTTTAGGTTTATTATTTTGTAAAGATTTTAGTATTTTTATTATTTTAAAAATCAAAATCAAAAAATTGTGTGTGGATTTGTTAGAATTAAATAGACTAGAGTAGTGCAATTAAAAGTAAACATTCTCCGAGAAATTGATAACTTGGATTTATAAGTCCACTTTATTACTTAAACGTGATATATGCACTTGCGGTACGTAATTTCGGTGAACAAACCACAGTGGGGGTATTAATATGTTTTAAGAAAACTGGGTGCAACACAGACTTCGATTTCTTTCAACACAGACTTGTATGGTTTAAAACAATCACCAAAACAATAGCATGAAAAATTCGACAATGCTATGATAGTAAGTGGATTTAAAATTAATGAATGTCATAAATGTGTTTATATTAAAGGCACCGAGAATGAATATGTTATTTTGTGTCTATACGTTGATTACTATTCATTGTTGATAGTAATGATAGAATGATCAAATCTACCAAAGATAAGTTGAATTCAAAATTTGACGTGAAAGATATGGGACTGGCTTATGTTATATTAGGAATAAAGATCTTTAGAATATCAGATGACATTATCTTAAATCAATCTCATTGTGTTAAAAATATTTTTTGAAAAATTCGGTGAAGATGATACTGGTGTTGCCAAAACATCAATAGATATAAGTGTGCATCTATCCAAGAATAAAGGAAAGAGTATTTCTCAAATAAAGTACTCTAGAGTAATTGGTAGTCTAATGTACTTAAGGAATTGTACAAGATCTGACATAGCCTATGTAGTAAGTAAGCTAACTATATATAGGAGTAATCCTAGGGCTAACTATTTGCAGGCAATTGTGAGAGTACTGAGGTACTTAAAACATACTCGCAAATATGGACTGCACTTTACAAGATAGATAGCTGTCCTAGAAGGATACAGTGATGCAAACTGGATATCTAACATAAAAGACTCAAGGTCTAATAGTGGATATTTGTTTACACTGATAGGTGCAGCCGTGTCTTGAAAATCTTCGAAACAAACTGTTATAGCCAGATCCACAATGGAATCTGAATTTATCGCACTAGATAAATGTGAGAAAGAAGTAGAATGGTTATGCCATTTCTTAGAGGATATATTCCAAGATAGTCAAAGTCTATACTTACAATATGCATATATTATGATAATCAATCTACAATTGGCAAGGCAACTGGCAACATATATAATGATAAGTTAAGACATATTCATCAAAGACACAATAGCATTAGACAACTATTCTTTATTGAAATTATCTCCATTGACCATATAAGGTCAGAGGACAATATTGCAGATCCGCTAGCCAAATGGTTGAATAGAGAATTAGTTAAGAAATCATCTAGGTGAATGGGATTAAAGCAGATGGAAAAATAGATCGATACAATGGAAATTCAACTTAGTTGACTGGAGATTCCAATATCTAGGTTCGAAAGGACAACCTAATTGTAAAGATCATACGGATCATTGTGGGAATTCATCCTAGTCCATCCTTATAATGAAAACAATGATATTCGTAAGGAATGAAGAATAAAGTAAGCTTTTAATGATCCTTATGTATCGAAACATCGGAGCGGAGTAATGAAGGTTACTTTGGATTAAGAGATCACCTATATAAGAAATAAGTAGGGCCACTTCAAAGGGAAATTACAATGGCTTAATTCCTTATAAACACTCACAAAATCAGGGAGTTGTTCATGGGCCAAAATGAACATAATTGTGAAAATTGAGTTGTGTTAGGAAGAAACTTGTGTGGAGTGTGTCATCGTTTACACAAATGGAAGAATAGTTCAAGAATAGGATGTCTACTAATCAGTTAGTAAAGTAAACATACTTATATAAGGGAATGTTGAAAAGGTAACATCTACCTATCTTATGTAGGTTTCGACCGTTGAATTCTATTACCATGTTTATTTAGCATTATTGTTATTTTCATTCAAGTGGAAATTTTTTGGAAACAATTCAAAATAAAATGAAGTGAATGATAATTGTAACAACAAATTTAATATTTTTAAATTCTCTAATTAATTTTTCCAATTGATTTGGTGGTTACAAAGCCTTAATGGAAATCGTAACATTTTAATGTTCAAATTAATGAAGAATTGAAACCCTTTCTCATCTTAGTATCATATAAAGAGGTGTTCTCCTCCTCATTCCATACGCCAAACTTTGAGAGCTCTCTCATCTTTTTAATTTTCTCTCTTCTTTCTTTGTTTTCAAGAGTTTTATTCTTTGTAGCTTAGATAATTATTCTTTAACACGGTGATAGAATTGTGAGCATTCTTATATCGCTTAAAGTAATGGTGAGGTGCTAGTCAGCTACTTTCAACCATTGTATTCTAGGAGACAGACGCCTTCAGCCCTTGTGCACCATAGTGGGGAACGAATCTATTTAAAAAAAAAAAACTGTGTAACACAAGCCTCGATTTTTTCTAATACCGCTACAACATCAACAATCATATTTTCTCTATTTTATTATTACTTTATTTGTTGATATTTCTTTTCATTATTTTATTTATATAATTTCAGTAGAATTTTTTGATAGGATGGAGAGACATGAATGTTATCTTGTCATGATTGTAGGTCATAGGGCAAAGGAGAACCGGAACAACTATGTGATGAATATCCTTCTGATTCACCTGTTCTTATTGGTTTTTATGCCATTTGTGAGAATGACAATTGTAACAACAAATTTAGGGCTATTTGGGAGTGATTAAAATCCAATTAAAATTGAAAATATAGTCGTTATTGAGTCTCACTCGTCTAATAAAAGTCAACAATAACGGCTAGTTTTTTAATTTTAACCCAATTTTAATATCTACCAAACAACCCCTTAATATGTTGTAATTCCGTAATTAATTTTTCCAATTGAATTGGTGGTTACAAAGCCCCAATGTCTATAGTAACAATTTTATGTTAATGCAAATTAATGGAGAATTAAAACTCACTCTCATTCTAATACTATATAAGGAGGTGCTCTCCTCATTCCACGCATCAAACTTTGAGAGCTCTCTCCCCTCTTTAATATTCTCTCTTCTCTCTTTGTTTTTAAGAGTATTGTTCTTTGTAGTTTAGATAATTATTCTCTAGCTCGGTGATAGAATTATGAACATTCTCAGTTTGCTTAAAGTAGGTGTTAGTCAACTGCTTTTAACCGTTGTATCTGGGAGATAGACGTCATTAATCCTCGTGCACCACAGTGGATGACAAATTTGTTTTAAGGAAACTGTGTGCAAAATAAGCCTCAATTTCTTTTAATATCACTGCTATATCAACATTCATATTTCCTATATTTTATTATTACTCTATTCGTTGTAATATTTCTTTCCATTATTTTATTTATATAATTTTAACTGCATTTCTAATTCCCATTTTTATTTTCCGTAACAAATACCACATCATACAAACATATTAGAGAAGGAATAGAACTTTATGATTATAAGCAACTTGAAATGAAGGGAGCTAGTTGTGGTGCAATTGAGTTAAATAATAAGGGGTTGGAATTTGGAACATACTAGAAACGATAGACATGTACGCCTTAATACTTGTTACGTGCCCCTCTTCTATTGAGGTTTTAAACTGATCACATGGCAGCCAGCCAGCAAGCTCAATCAAGTGAACACTCCACATCACTATCCTACCTGACCTAGCCGAGAACATATATTAAGGTAGCCGAAGTGATGCATCATTTCAGTCAAGGTGCCATATAGAGGTCGACCCTCCATGACCTAGGTAAGGTGTTATAACCTGCTACAGAATAAATCCAAGGCAATTAGCCTTTCAATGAGAAAAGACATCTCGCACTTCACATATTCCAAGAGATCTTCTATACAAAATTTTCTTATGGTTGATTGATATGATATTTTTGCAACAGACACCTCACGATCAACTTGTCAGTCTACTTTTTAGAGGTTAAACCTAGACTATATAGTTGCTACTTTTCAGAAACATTGGTGCACCTGAATCTAGGATTGATGGAGTGACATTTAGGAGAAGATGCATCGGCCATCAAGATGAGGTCACTTGTCTTTTCATCCAACACTAACAATTCCCCCCTTCTACTTTAAAAACTCACACTTAGTGTCAATTAAATGTAATGAAATATTACACACTGAAGCAATATTTCTATATCATTTTACTCTCATACACGCCTGGTGCCCAACACTATTGTGGTTTTCGTAGCCCCCAAATATTCCTATAATAGTTGATTCACTTGACTTTCAAAGTGTCATAGCTACCTTCTTCACTATCAAAGAAGGTCATATGCTCTTAACGGTTTGTTCAAGTGTGCAAGAGATAAGCTATGTTGTTGTGGATGGAGTTGGAGTCTACTGCTTCCATTATCCGTGCAGAAATCGAAGTCAACAATACTCGATGATCTTCTTTCTTCTACTTTGTGGCGAAAGTAGAAAATTTATAATTTTCATTTTTAATGTTACTTATTGTTCCTAGTTATCTATTGTTCCATTTTAAATGGTGAGCAGGTTGTCATGCACTTGATCCACCCATTGTGGGACAAGGAGTTGCAGCTCGGAAATTCTTGCCCTCATTTGCCATCTAATTGACCGTTCAGATTAAGGCTAATGACGGCACCTTGGTTTAGTAGGCATAACTTGATATCAATACAATTTTTCCCTACCATACTTGAAAATTCTATTATATTAGATTAGTATTAATCGTTGATTCCGATTTAGCATCGTGGAGAAAAGTTGGTTGACATGTACGTGAGAGAAAAAAGGATGTCAACCTCTTTTAAGTATACGAATAAATACTGACAATGGAATGTAGTTAAACTCTCATTTCAATTCGAATTCCATAGAGGTAAACTGTGCTACAGAGTTATGCCTTGCAACATACACCGCCATGGAATTGGATGCCTCAAGCATTCATCTTAACGCAATTCCAAGAATGTAGCTTAGACTCTTTTTGTACACAATGTAACCTTTAGGGTGTGTTTAATTGAAAAAAATTTCATGAAAAACGGTCTTTTTCCACTGAAATTTTAACTATAGAAGTGTTTTACTATTTTTTTTTTCTATAAAATATACAACTCTGACTTAAATTTAAATCTTACATTTAGCCAATAGCAAGAGGGACGATCAACGAGCCAAGATTAAACGCTTTCTTGTGATTACACCATATTTCCCCATATATTTTGTTTATCGTTTTTTTTCCTTTGTAAAACCCCCTATTTGTTTGGTGGTTCTAAGATATCAAATATTTACATAACGCTTCCATAATGAACTGTACGTAATTAAGTCAAGCTAAATTGTAACTATCGGAGATCCAATTCTAGCTTCAGTTCAGTTCTCAAGCACATTGATGAAATTTGTTCGAGGCATATAACAAGAAGTATAAGAACAGTAATCAAGAAATAGTGTGAAGCAAAGTTTGAGAGGTCGAGGTGTTTTGCATTAATAGATATTAACACAAGCACGAAAGAATCATGGTAAAAACATTTTCTTATAAATCACACACAAGGGTTAAAAATATGAGGCTGTAATTCTGTCAAACCTTAGGCAAGAATTCACCTCAAAAGTTGTTATTTTATTACCAATGGAAGACTTAACATGGGTGGTCTTGGGAATGTAACTTCATCCAGATGGAGTAAATTTTCAGTCAAATCACTTCACCTCAAACAGGCAAAAGATTTCAGTAGTTGAAATTTATAAGAACCTGCTGGGCAGATGCCTTTGTAAGAGTGAAGGGATTAAAAAGATGCACAATGGTTGTTAATGTATCAATCCACAACCTACCTAAATGCATGCATCAACACTAACTTCATCAGCATTACAAAACCAGACCAATTTTTCCCACCAAATCAAAGAAAATGTCAGGGAAGGATACAAGCTAAGGCTGTCAACTTTCAAATCTATAATACCAACCAATTCGATCCACAAGGATTCACCACCATGTAAAGCAGGGATTGATTTTTGTTGCAATTAAAAAATAAAAAGGAAAGACAGTTGCCTGACTGATGCGTCCTATGATCTCTTTTTTAATCTATATCCTCAACCTAGGGGGTGTCGTCTCCTGCACATTTACAAATCAAACAATGAAGCAACAAATCAGATAAATGGGGTAGAGCTTTACAGTGGTTATTGTTTCCTAAATCCTGCAAAAAATAATGCTCCCTTAAATATTATAGTTGTCTGCATTAATTGATCTCCCTTATATTGGATCATGTCCAAAAAATATAGGGTAACAAGTGTGGCTGTGTCAGGGGAGGACATGTTCGTGTCAGTAAAGAATTTAAAGAGGAAATACGTAGGAACTGATGAATATACCCGTGCACAGCACAATATATGCCTCACTTATTCCAAGAGGCAACAAAGGTCAAAACAAACAAGATGCCATGCTAATAACATATTCTTAGAAGTTAAAAAATTTGAAGAATCCTGAAAAAGTGGAAAGTCTTATATGTTACCTCTTTGGCCGGCTTCGATCTTCCTCGTAGTCCATCACTCCGCCATGTTCAGAAAAGATCTCCTCGTGCCCTCGGAACTCGGTGTCGGCCTGCTTACAGTTTGTAGCTTCTGCCATAATGTAAGTAAGACACATCGACTAACAATCCCAAGCATGAATATAAACTAATTTCGCACCATCATTTTAAAACTGTAACTATGAAAGATAACAAAGAAGAAAATTAAGACAGAGATTGGTCATCATCTAATCCTCATTCATTTGATTCAGAAGGCATCTGTCAACGTAGTCAATTAGACCAGACTTACAAAATTATAAAGTGTTAAGCACGGGCATAAAAAAGGGTTTATGTAAGCAGTGAGAGGAAGTATTCAACTTAATTTAAAAAATTTAAATTTAAATTCACAAATCACAATAGACCAGTAACATGCAAGCTTCTAGAACTTCCTACAGCCTTGCTAAGAATTTCCAGTAATAGAATCCCAATGCGAAACATAAGCACACGACACACAGGGAGACTCCACCACACTCCCACACAATAATAAAACATGTTCGATCAGTACATACTTGAATGAGGAAATGAGCATTGAGTTTTTTAGTAACCTTCAAATAAATTGCTTACAATACATCGCGCATACACTGAAAGTTGGGAGTCACAATGACAAGGAAAAAAAAACAGCAATGTTAAGAAGATAAGCCGACCTTGAAGGATAGTGTCTTCTTCACTTCTTCCGCCCTTTCTTCTACTTCTTTTCGGTGCTTCTTGTCCATTTCACTCATATTATCTGCCCATTTGATCTTCTCTTGAATTGAGACGAGTAGATTGTCTGACGTAGACAACCTAAGATATGGTCAAACCAATAATTTATTAAAGGATTTAGATACACTCGACAAACAGAAAAGAAAAGAAGCACAACAAGCATTATAAAGTGCCCTTTTAGAAACCTCCAACCTCAGGAATGTTGACCGCCAGAATAATGCCTTAAATTCATTGTGTGATTTTAAAAGACAGTCTCAAATTTTCGACAATGCCACAGAGAAAAATAAACACCCAAGCTGTTCATTTGAGTCACCTTTCAGTCTTCAAAGAAGCTATTAAGCCCAATTTTTATGACAATTATTTTGAGAATGAATTTTAAATAGTGATATTTTTTGGCGAATATGTGGTCAAAAAGTTGGGAAAAGTTTTGGATTTATGTGCAAAATATTTCATTGTTTAAACATGTTGTTGAAAATGAGTATGAGAATTAAAGAGTTTTGAAAAAATGGTTGTCAAACAACGACTAAATCTAAAACAAATAGTTTCATTGTTATAGACAAGAAGACCGACCAAAAGTATGCTAGATAGAGAGATTAACTAAGCATATCCTACATACTAAGACAGCACACTGGAACACATTAAGTTAGTAAGTCTTGCATACTAAGACAGTCAAACAAGAAATGAATTTGAGTTAGTTGAATTGATAGAGCACTACTACGATAATTAAGAAATGAATGAAACATTTAACTCCCTCAAACAAAGACATTACCAGTTAGCTATTGTCTGTATCATACTTCCCAATTGCCCTGGCCTTAGATCCCTCCCTGCCGCAAATTGCACCTACAAGTTCACCAGAATTAGACTAGCTGACAATTACCAGTTCCATAAGTTGGATATCCAAACAGTTAAAACAAGTGAAACTAAAGCAAGACCTCAAAACATCTCCGCAACTGATCGAGCTTCCCTCTGACTATCCCCTGAATGCAAAGCAGTAACAAAATCAACGCATTTAACATTGCAGTTTCGTCAACTAAAGAGCCACTGCCAATATTATAGCATAAGAACCGAGAAAACAAAAGAAAAGCCAAGAGGGAAAATTAAATGGCAGAAGTTAGTTAACTGAACTCAACTGAGGTCAAGAAGATAAAATGGAAACTTACCACATACATGCAGTCATTGATGAGAAAATCTTCTAACTCACGAACATTTGTAACATCCAACTCCTTTATCAATACATCGTAGGGCAATACCTGGGCAAAGGCCAAAGAAATGCTCAGAAGTAGAAAACACTTTTTTGAAATAGGAAAATGGTTGTGATGCCAAGTGATATAATAATGAACTTTGAACAACGGGGGAAAGAAGCATCTAGGCAAAACATAGTTACAAGGATAACATTTTCCAATTCCAATTCACGTGTTAAACGTAACTTTTGTGTTCAGAAATGTAAGCAACCTGCAGCTTCCAAATTTACCAACAAGCACAAGCGCAGAAAAGAGATATATATATATATATTATTTTTTATTTTATTATTTGCTATTTTTAACTTTACTTTGATTTCTTTATTAATTTATTTTAAATCAAACTAAGGTTACAAACGTATTTTATTCAAAATTTGATTTTTTAAAAGTCAAACTAGCGATTTCGGTTAAAAAAGGACTCAAGGTACACACATTTTAAAGTTTGGAACTCTAGGGTGTTAGAAATCAAAGATTTGACATCCCATCATCATAACCAAATACAATTTGCCCTTTTTTATACTAACCATAAAATGCATCGTAATGACATAATTGTTAAATTCATAAGATATGTCATTTGACAACGCCACAGATACACAATACCTACGAAGTTAAATTATTTTTATTACCTGAATTTATCATCTTTCTTAATTTGTTCTTGTACGTGGTTGTTAGCAAATTAGTATACCACACGAATGTTCACCATAAAATATTTGTTCCTATGCCCTTTTTGGCAAGAGATTTATTAATTCTGTACAAATTAACCACTGGGTAGCAGTATTGAAAATGCTTTGATATAGTAAATAAAAATCTAAAAACAAAGGAATTTTTCTAGGGTTCAATGCACCACAGGTAATTCAACTTTCATTGTAACCTCAATGAGGCCATTCATCTTCAATTCGGTACAATCTCATCACCCAACTTCAATTTTAATGCATATTTATCTATTGTATCTCCTTCGGTCACTGAAACTAACATTCTTTAAGGTGCTGCTTTCTCAGCATCTGCCAATTCTTCCCTTCTCGTAACTCTCTCCGTTCATTGAGCTACCTTCGCTTTTCTTAAGGTGCTCTTCCTTACTGGATAATGATTGGCTACCTAAGGGGCCTTTACAGCTTGAGTCGGTCGGTCCGGCTACTCGTTAGGCGGGGCCATTAGTTGGAGATTTTTTATTTTATTTTTTAAGTTAAAAGGGCAAAAAAAAAAAATGGACCTTGATCAAATAAGTGATAAGTCAAAATATTTACACAAATTTGCCATCATAATTTTAAGAAAGAAATACAGAACATGTCAAGGTATGATACCTTATTTGTCTCAGCCAGGGTAAGCACACTCAGTTGCTTCAACTTGAGGACTTGATCAGGAACCAATGGTGGAAGATGACAGGCAACACCTGCATCACAACATATATTACAGAGAACTCAGCTTCAGAGAAAATATGACCTCCATGAAACAAAAGTATATGAAGATCTTATAGGAATGTATTAGCATTATCTAGTGGGTACAGAACTTATTTGATAAACCATACAAATCAAACAGACGGGAATCACCGGATACTTGAAAAGAACCATGTAGAATATAATTATGCAGGCTTTCATTCTGAGGGCTTCTCCACCTCCAAAGAATGGAACATGCACAATAAGAAGAGTTCTTAAACATGGGAAAGGGTATCCCTGAAATCATGGACTAGCTAAAATAAAATCATCAGAGATGCATTAAAAATGACTACATACTCCAAAAATTATCAGCTGGATGAGTCCTGCATTATATTGTTTGAAGATAACACCAGGGAATCATTACAAAATTTCTCAAACCCCACATAAGCCAATAGGCACCAGGGAATCATCACAAAATTTCTCAAACCCCACATAAGCCAATAGGACAAATTCTTTCATCTGTACTTCGTATCTAGCCCAGTGTTTGCCTGTTCTTTTTGCATTTTTCACAGGAGTTTAACAGTCCATAATTATTCACAAAGGCCATGTTATTATTAGAGGGAACTTTGAAATCCTCCATAATCCCCATTATAAACATAGTGAGAAGCTTTAAATTTCCAAATAAGTATCTCTAATGTCCAAGGTGGGGCAAGGTTGCATGGTGAACTCCACAATTTCATTTCTATCTTTTATCCAGCAAAAATGATCAGACAGTCCTCATTTATGCTGTATGTGGATGATTTGCATTTCCTAGACAGTGAATCAGCACAGAGTATTCTTATGCTAAACTTCATATTCCAGAACGCAATATCTATTGGAGTCTAAAATGTATAGCTGCTTGTTTGAAACAAGACGCCTATAACAAAAGAATTTAGAAGTCTCCACCAAAAAGATGCATAAAACTTAAATCTTAAAGAAAATACATCCAGAAAGATAGTGAAAATACATCCAGAAAGAAGTGATCCATTGAGAAAGAAGCCAGAAAAGGATAGATCTCAGGATGCATGAAAACACTAACGGGACTAAAGATAAGAATGTGCCAAGAGACTTAGATATAGGCATAAATAGTTGGTGGTGGTCCCTTAAAACTTTCTAGAACAGCAGAATAACATGAGAAAAAAAGTTCGTCAGTGATTCTCAATGAAAAAGACCAAATAATATAATTAATAATATCAATAAAGGGAAGATAAGGTTGTGCAAACTGTATCAGTTTTGGTCTCTTCTTATTCTGTAAATGTATAAAGCTTGTGATTTGCTTTAAAAACCATTTTGCATGATGTTCTGGATTAACTTTTCAGAATTTTAAATAGCACGGACCATCTAAAGTAAGTGCATGTGGTTGAATAACTCCGAGCTAATGCACTACAAATTTTCATTACAGATAATATGAATTAACTTGNGTTGAATAACTCCTAGCTAATGCACTACAAATTTTCATTACAGATAATATGAATTAGAGATGCCGATGAGGCGAGGTTTCCAGGTTTCCCCCAAGCTGT
This sequence comes from Fraxinus quadrangulata, assembly GCA_903798255.1. Taxonomy (NCBI): domain Eukaryota; kingdom Viridiplantae; phylum Streptophyta; class Magnoliopsida; order Lamiales; family Oleaceae; genus Fraxinus; species Fraxinus quadrangulata. The sequence goes on from CAIGRB010116360.1 coordinate 15,679, forward strand.
AAAGTCGTCATGCAAGTACTGTAATTATATTTTGGGTTTTGCAGTAGGATATTAATCAATTCACCATGTAGATGAATACTATTTATTCATATTAAGATAAGAAACTCCATACGTGTGCAATCCTAAATATCAAGATAGGCAAATTCACTTGGAGTTCCAAATAAATTTCAGATACAGGTCCATGTACATGTATCCGCCAAAAGGCTTCAAGAAGTGGATACATCATACATAAAGCTTCATTGTGGAACCTTCATTACACGCACTTCAGAAGCACATAAGATAAACACAAGTAATACTATCATGACACAATTCCACTGCTAGTGAATGCACACAGATAATACCCAGAACACAAATACGAACACCAGCTAGTATACTTCCTTTTACATTGGGTCAACATCATGCATTCCTGACATGAAGAATGCTCAGCCCAGTACAACTCTTGCCACTTTCAACCGAATAGAGTTGTCACTCTCCATTCAGACCAGACAATATAAGACTAGTAACTCTTTTAATATCACAGCAAAATGAATGAATTGAACTAACTTGAAGTAACATTGTGGATACAACACCATGATAAATGACAATACAGATATTAAAATGCTTACTCTTATATTCACTCCATGTACCATGTGCAAACATACGAAGCAAATCAAGAAAGACTGCATTCTCAGTTCCTTCGAGCTGCACATGAATCCAATAATTTAAAGATGGAATTATAAAGAATATAAAAAAATTTCCTATATAAGCTTCAGATGCAGAAAGACTACCAAGCTGTATCGAAAAAGGAAACTAAATATTCACTTAATAGTCCATTAAATAGTAATGCATTATATTGAAAATAATTGAACTCAGCCATTATAGAATGTAAACAATTCCTGTCCACATCTCCGTCAAATTTTCATGTTCTCTTTCTTCACTCTTTAATCATCTTTGGACATTCACATTCGTACCTTAGGTCAGACAAGCTTAGGAAGGTTTGTTTTGCTTTTCCTTTCGCCCTTCTGTCTTCCATCATGATTCATAGATTTTCCGGTTTTAAAAAGATTATACCGGGTATCAAAGAGTCAATTAAGCAAAGTGTCACCACGAGGCACTTTGGGACATACGCCTTAACATGACCAATAAAATAATTATAAAAATTATGAAAACAGAACTATACTCACTGTAAACCATAAAGCATGTAAAAAATCCATAATAAAACCTCTCAATAAATATAGAAGTTTTACTTGCATTTAAAAAAGGTAAACTATATAGACTAAGTAGCAAATAATAAATTAACAAAATAATATAATCGAAGAACAAGACCACAGAGCCCACAACTAGAATTATATGTCTAAAACAAATGAAATAAACGACTTGCTATTTGAGAATTTTGCTTGCATTGACTTCAAAAAATGACATCCGGTGGAAACAAAACAAAAGCAGAGGGAATGCAAACCTCAGCTTCCGCATGCATTTCGTAACTTTAATGGTATAAGCCTTTAAAAATGGCACTTAGAAAGTAAGATTTAACAGATAAAAAAAAGGTATCAAGAATGGTAAAGTGCATTACATGTACCCAGTTTAGCCCAATGAGAATCGTAGAACAAAATCAAAAATAGTTCCCGTATAAACCTTTGATCAATTGAAATAAATTTCAAATGACACTGAAAAAATCTCAAACCATTGGAGAACCACGATTTATTTACAATGAGAATATTCAATAAATAACATTTTCTTTTAAATCTTAAATATTGAAAATATAAAATCCTCTATTTGGAAAGCACAGTTGTGTTTAATTTGTATATCACTTGGAAACACCATCAATTGAAACTAAAATTAACCTTCTGAACTAAATTCTTATTTCTTAAATCTAGGAATAAAATAAATAAATGCACTGATCTTCTAATTGCAGAATACACTTGAGTTCAAATTGATGATAAAATCCCAGAAACATGTAAAATGTTTTGAAATGGTTTCTTATATATTCACATTTACAGACTAAACTTAATGCCATTTGTATCAAAATCACTATTTTTCCATTTCAATCTCATTAAACAACAATTCCTAACATGACATCTATCTCTTCTATTTCTCGCTCTTCAATCTCATTAAACAACAATTCCTAACATGACATCTATCTCTTCTATTTCTCGCTCTATTGTAAAAATTTCCCCCCTTGGAAACACACTGACATGGTTATAAATTGAAAATCATATCCAAATAATAAGAAGCAAGCTGTAATAGATTCAATCAATACATTTATCACCAAAATAAATACCAAAGTATTTTTCTTTTCACAGCCATCGCAACAGAAAATAAAAAATGCAGAGAAAAAACTCAGAAAACCAAATGATAGAGAACAACAACTTGCTTACTGAAGGCTTTGAACATAAACCCAGAAAAGCTACATATTCAACTAAAATCAATGGGAAAATACTTAAAACTGAACATTATTTCCACAAGCATATAAATAAAATACAACTGATTATGTATACCTCAAGGACGTTAGGAACAGAGAGAATCTCAGCGAAAGCAAAGAGAGATGGGTGGGAAGTGGCCTCAACAATGACGTTTCTGAGCACGGAACCCGTGAGATTCGACGCCTGCTTCACAAAGTAATCTATGTGCTCCGCTTGCTTTTGCTCAATGTCCATCTCTCAGATTCCGATTTCTAATTATCTGCCCCTAAAAATTTACAGAATTTCTATGCATAAAAGTGTGCATATGTACAGATACACTAGTTTACTTTGAAAGAATTGGAATTGGAGAAAATCAAAATCTCAGGTTTTGAAAGATGAGATTTTAGGGTTTAGAAATTCTAGAGGATTTTGAGAGTCCCTTTACTTGGTAAGAGGACAAGGGACTTTTGGCTCGGTGTTAAAAAGTGTGTCCATTTTTATATTTATTGTGCTATTTTGAAACGAAGGTTTCTCGAACCCGAATCCCGATTTTTGAGAGAATGATATGGGTTTGATTATAAATTATTTTTGAGAAAAATACAAAACTACGGTATTTTGATTATACAATTTCACAAAAAAACTAATTAATTTTCAGACATTTTCATCAATAATATCATATTCTAATATATATCATTTAATAATTATTTGTCTCACCGCTCTTTTTTTTTTTTTTCTCTCTCTCTTACATCTCCCACTTTTTCTCCGTTTTAGATTCTTGGTTCCAAAATTATGAATATTTTTTTTTTAAAATTAGGTGATCACATTTTGACTTCTGATAATTTTTTTTGACTTATAATTTAATTAAATATGTCGCGATAAAATAATACATAATTTATAATCACGATCACATAGTAGTTACAAATCACAAGATATAATTAATTGGTTGCAATTATAAGTTTAATCACAAATTATACATTTTTATAGATCATAAATTATTTATTGATCACAAATTACAAAATTAACGAGTCATAATTACTATTCATCTCACACCACCTCACCCCCACCTCACTCCACCGCAATTGGAATCACTCAAATCGCCACAGCCACTTCAAATCCATAATCTACCACCTCTATCTTCACCTAAAATTTACAACCACCTCCACTACGCAAAATACTCTAAAGTCATATATGTGTACTCTAGTGACCATCATTTTCCATACTCATCGATGTCACAATCCACACACTATCACCTCCTCAAATCTACAATCATAATCACCACCTTCACCTTAAATCCACGAACCACCTTCACCTCAAATCCATTACCACTTGAGGGAACACGAGATAGCAATCACGATGCTACACGTGTCACGATTTTGAGGTCAGATTTATGTTGCCATCAAGATATATTGGGGTTTTCTGTTGCCACGTCGAGAAATGGTGCTTCTGTTCTCAGCTACAGAGATGGTAGTGGAACAAATTGTTAGAGAGATAAAGAATATGATTTTAGAAAGAGAAATGATTTTAGATAGAGAACAAACGATGTTTTCATTTTTGGAGAGATACAATAAAGAAAGATGGTTAGACAAAGGGTAAATGGTGTCTCAGTTTTTTGAGAGGAGTCGAGTTGTGTGTATAGGGAAAACTTTCAAAGGAATTATGGGGGATTGACCCATTTTCATTGAATATTGGCCAAAAAAAAAAAAAAAAATCAATCACCATACAAGTGATGTCAGCCCAACATCTTTATACTGCTTGACAGTTATGGTTATAGAGAGATAAATTGATTTGTAATTAATAACTTGTTTTTGTAAAAAATTATTAATGACATTATTTTTTAGAAGTATAGTTAAAATGTAAGGATTTGCTTTATTTTTTCATTATTTTCATGAAAAATTATAAGTTCTTTTTTGTAAGTTGTTATAGAATGGTATTTAAAGGTTAATTATGTTCTAACATAATTCATTAGTATCAAAAAGCTTGTTTGACTCATTTTCAATCACACATGACACTGAATCCACAATTTTCTCACATTTTCCTCTAAAAAAATTAACTATTTTCACTTTGAAAAATCTATGCCTAGCAAACTTCTAGATTAGAACTTGATCATTTCTTAACTGTCAACTATATTTGTTGATTTAAGAGTATTTTCAATAAACTTTTTAATTATAAGTTACTATTTTTTTTAAAGAGCCAATTCTTAAAATTATGCTCTAATAAACTTTTAAATTAACATTTTAATTTAGAAAGTGATCAAACACATTCTCTATAATAAATGCGTTCAAAATATTTCAATTTTCAATGGAGAAAAATAATATAATAATTTAGAGGGAAGTTAGTGAAAATAAAAGTTACGAAAAAACAAGAATTATTATTAGGAGTAGTAAAATTAAATATTAAATATAAAAAGAGTACTTATAAAATTATACTCTCTAAATTTATAATTCTCTCTAAATTGTAGAATAAATTAAAGAGTCTCTTGAAAATACTCTAAGTTTATAACTTCATAATAAGTTGTTTAGGAAACAAAATTGTGCCAAGTAAGTTGTGTGGGACCCATAGCTTAAAAATAGAATAAGCTATTTGAACTTATCTTCACTTCAAAAATCATATGATACATAGTTATGGGCTTATTTACCAAACATGTTAATAAAAAAAGTATTTGATTCTCTATTTACTTGAACAAATTAAAAGGGTTTTGAGACTACCAGTTTTGAGAATTTTATGGAGACATGTTTCTTAAAATGGTGTTTAAGGTTAGCCAAACATGCTTTGTATTGCACTTTCCTACCCATTAGACTTTAGTTTAGAGCTAAACCCAAATCCTTAAAACTGGTAATAATGTAATTTTGAACGTCTCTTCTCCACTTGAAAAATTCAACGAAGGGTGATGTTGCATTTTTAGAGCCCTTTAATGTAGAGGAGTAAATGTGTCTAGTCGAGTCAATTTGTCATGCCTTTATAAAGGCATGATTCACCTAGAACCCAAGTACTTGTAAGGTCCATTTGATTGCAAGGGTGGAAAATGAGTGAAAATAAAATGAATTCCAGATAAAGTAATTGTCTAGAAATTGTTTTGTAGGGAATTGTTAATTAATGTGTTTGATTGGTATAATTTTTCACCCGAAAATTTTAAAATTTTGTATTTGTTTGGCTTTATTTTACGTGAAAATTGTCTATTAAAGTGATAATTTTTTCACAATTGATTATAAAATTTGCTTCCATTGCCAAAAAAAAAAAAAAAAAATCCTAAAAAATCATTTTTTTTATTAAAGTTTAATGTTCGTTTGACTTTATTTTATATGAAAATTGTCTATCAGAGTGAAAAAAAAATTTACAATTGGTTATGAAATTTGTTTTCATTGCCAAAAAAAAAAATGCAGTCAACTGAAAAATCAATTCCCACAAAAAAGAGGAATTCATTTTCCCCAAAAAAGAGGAAAATCGGGCGCGTGAGCTAGGAGCAAGAAAACAAATTCCCATCAACTTTTGGCTCATCAAACATGACATTAAGTGAGAAATGGAAAAGAAATTCCTAGTTCCAGGGAATTTAATGCCCATCAAATAGGGCCGTAGTTTTTTACGAACATGTTAGATTCATTCTCATCAAGATCAACAAATTTTGGATTTTTTAGTTAAATACCCAACCTTGTAACGTAAATTGGATAAATATCAGTGAGACTAATATTACTTAAATATACACGAAATAAGAGGGAAATTGTAAAAATGGTGTGAACTTAAATAGTGCAATATTTCAAAAAGGAAAAAAAAAATGCGTGCAATATTTCAAGAGCAAGCATCAATTTTGCAACGCTTGAAGCATAGAATACGGTAACACATAAAACTCTATACAAGTATTCAAAAAAGAATCATAACAAGGAAACAATTCAGTAACTCTGATTGTAGTTTTATCACGTTCTTCCGATATTGTTTCGACAACATGAAATTGAATCAAACTTCCCACTAATTTAATAGTTGATGATTGTAATGCTCACAAGGAAGGCGGATTAGATCAGAAGATGATAATTGCTCATGCATATAGGAATAAAAAAGGATATTGCGTACCTTCAACTCTATAATAGAGAATCTCATAATATCAGTAAGTCTTCTAGACAATGCTCACTTGATAACCCATTTATTTGATGGAACAAACGCATAATTTTCTTTTGAGAGATCCTTTGACATCTTTATATAGACATCACTATACCACTTTCCACTGTTATAGAAGTGAGTGGTTTTTTCCTATAATAACTTCCACCCTGTAATCATATGGAAAGTTACTCTAGATAATTAATTAATTGACTAATTATTCATTTCAACTTTAAATTTACATATTGAATTATTAACTTCCACCATGTAATCATATGTCTAGGAAAATGCTATGGGTACATAATTGTACACATAGGGGCGCCCCACCAATAGGGGACGCTGGGTGTTCATTATGGACACCCATAGGGGTGCCCCCACCAATAGGGGACATTGGGTGTTCATTATGGATACCCGTATGGGTACAATTATGTACCCATAGCACAACCCATATGTATATGACATAAGATTTTTCACTTATTGACCATGTGTTATGCAGAAAATCCAAATAATTTCTTGCAAGTAAAATGTTATCTACATATATGATAAGAAAAAAATGTATTTGTGTTAAAATTTAGGGTTCCATTTTAAAAAGTCAATCTTATTAAGAGGAATAACTAAAATCTTAACATGATATCAGAGCTCGTTAAGCTCTAATGAGCGATTCGATCAGATTAAGACTCTAAAAAATTGAGCACACGAATTTTAAAATTGATCTACTCAAATGAGCCACCATCTTACGGGGCATGTTAAAAGATAAAATCCCACATCGAATTTATTTCCTGTAGCATTTAGCACAAAGGGATAAATACAAAGAGGCCGCAATCGACACGCATTCGATTTCCTATAGCATTTAGCAGGACTCCATTTACCAAGGGAATGAGAAAGAGAGTCAATAAATAGTGCGAGGAAGTTTGTTAATAGTATGTTAAATACGATTTGGTGGTTGCGTACTAAATGACCAAGGTTCGTGCCCAAATGACCGGAGGGTCTATTGCCTAGTAAGAAGCAGGATGTGAATGGTGAATTCAAAATTTTAAAGACTCTAATCTTGTTCATTAAAATTGAAAATGTTATTTTGAAGAGGCTGCAATCGACACGCTTTCGCTTCATTGCATCATCTATCATGACTCCATACACCAAGGGAAGGAGGAAGAGAGTCAAGAATTAGTATCCAAGAAATTTGTTAATACTATGATAAACACTACTTGTTTTGCAACTTTTGGATGTACGGTGGATGTTAATATTTTTGTGATATGTGAACTGTTGAATTTATCAGACATCGTTAAGTCTGCCGTTGCTTTTGTATGCGACATTCAGGATAATGCGATTATCAATTATTTATTGTACTTTTGTCATGGATTCATTTGGTATCGTCTGTATCGAATGTCTGCAGCCAACTTCAAGAATGACAGGAACCTTTTGTCGCGACTGACAGTTTCACTTTCGGGATGCGATGAAATATTTTGTATGTGACCTTAAACACGACTAATGTTTGCAAAAGGTAACGAAACGCCAGTGATAATATAACTTCCGAAAGTGTAACGCAAGCATTATGAGATGCAAAAAACAACCGTGGACAAGTTATGAACAGAAACATTTCGTCGGGACCGATAGTTGAACTGTCGAAATGTAATGAAGTAATATGTCTATATGAGAAATTGTTTGTGAAGTTATTGCTACACGATCGAATATTTGCAAACGATATTGAAACGATAATGATAATATAACTTAAAAATGAACAACACCATCATTCGATGATACAAAATACAACTTCAATCAGTTTCAAACATCAAGCATATTTACGTGAGTGTGTTACAATGGGGTTGGAACATGTGGTTCGATTATGGCCAACTCTACCACAGCAAGTTCATTTCCTAATTCGTATGGTAGACTCGTATATAGATTGCTTGCGTCGTGTAGGTGGTCTACCTGGAGGGTGACGTACAATAGGTAGGAAAATAGGAATATACTTAATTACGTTCGGAACAACTCAATCCACTTCCAGCACAACAGGATATATTGCTTCGCTATAAGCACCCCTCCAATCGTCCGCTGTGTAATAAAGGGAGCATAGTTAATACAATAACGTATCTCTCAAGCAAGCAGCACGAGTTGAGATTGCAATGATAAGAATTCTGCACAATCAATATATCGACGTTTAATAGCATGAAAGTGGCACATTCGAATATTAAATCCGTACAATAGCAAAAGGTCAAATCGCTAGTTGAAATGTTTGTCCCGATAGTTTTTAAGTGTCGAATTCGACAGTTTAAATGTTTATCCCGAGGGTTTCTAAATGTCGAGTACGACGGTTGAAATTTTTAGCCCGACGGTTTCTAAATGTTGAATTCGATGTTGAACTACGTGTGTTCATCAATATTGTACTACCGAATGACAGATCTTCTTCCCAAATAATTTCCACAATAAATCATTAAAGAGTTCTTCAAAACATTTATTAGGTTTGATTAAAAAAAGTATTCAAAACATTAATGGTCACAATCAATTTTCAACTATAGTATGACAACATACTCCCAATAAATAACTCATATTTCATTAAATATGGAATCTTTCACAATATTTTGTAAATGATATTAGTATATTTACTCTAAAAGATTTGAAAAACCAAACAAATCAATGAATAATAATTTCGAAAATTTCTAATAAATTTGACCATATTAAATAAACATTTCAAATTAGTAGTAAGTTTTAACATAAAAAAAAAGGAATATGCTAACCTTTCAAAATGAATGTTGAATCCAATAGTAATGTCTTCTTGATGAAGGAATGAAGAAGATTGTTAGAAAGTTAGGATTTGTTAATGTTAGAAGAAAATGATTTATGCTCACTTTTTAATTTTATTTTTTCTATTAACGAATTCATATTACCCAATATAATATACATATATCAAATGTTTATAGTACAAAAATTAAATCATCACATCATAGCATTAATGACATTCAAGTCAAGCATTAATGAGCATTAAATGCTTCTAAAAATGTGTCATTAAGGGTAAATTAGACATTTCACACCAAAAAATTGACATTTTTTTTAGTATCATTAGTAAAAATGACAAATTTTATTGTACTTTTTAAATGTAGTGACATTTATGAAAAATCCCCCTAATAAAAGAGCCCAATAACCTAACTTTGAAATTGTTCGAAAAGATGTCTCATGAGTTGCTTACCAAATGTCAATACACTCAACGACATCATAATTGATCTTTGCGTGCCGATGGTGTTCATGAGGCTGCCAAATTGGTAGATAGGATGCTTATTCGAGGGTTTTTCCCTGATGCGATAACTTATGGAATTTTAATGCAAGGGCTATGTAAATCTATCTGTTGTCATCATTTCAGCACTTCACAACAATAAAACTAAAGTCGCCTTTTCGAAATGCGAGCTTACAAGTATAATGACAATCGGATCAGCCCAAAATCCATTTAATCATTGGGCTTGGTCTGAATTAATACATTTGGCCCAAAAATGTTAAATCATTATAACGTCTGCCTCTCAATTGCTTAATATGATTGTTGTCGGAGCATAATTTTTCTTAAAACGTATTGATAGTAACATAGATGTTACTTTTAAAGTAAACATTATATTGATCTTGATCACCGATACATTATATATATGAAGTTAACTTGTTTACTTATAGCNTATTGATAGTAACATAGATGTTACTTTTAAAGTAAACATTATATTGATCTTGATCACCGATACATTATATATATGAAGTTAACTTGTTTACTTATAGCAAACAAGTGAAAGTACAGTAAAATCACTATAAAATAAATATTGAGATCGAGAAAAAAATGATTGCTTTCACAAATTACAAGTTTATGACAAAGCTATATTGCTATTTCACTCGGCAATCCACAATATTTCTTAATCTAGCTCAAATATTCTATGTTCCAAATACTAGAATAGATATCTAAGAAGTTGTTAATTTAGCGATAGATTGCGTGAAACCAATTTTAATCACACTACAAAAATTGATAGATGTCGATCACCTCTTGAATTATCCTAGTAAAAATGATAAGATGATTAGTTACTAAAACTCCTATCGAGAATGATCATGATTTAAATGATAATTGTATTTTATTAAGGTAAAAATGCCTTTCAGCATTCCTATGTAATGAAAAAAATAATACCAAATGCCATATTTGAATTGCAGAAAATTAATATGACGTTGAGTTCAAATTGAGTACAAAGAAAAAGCAACTTCGAATAACTATTTTTCTAGTCATCGTAAAAAGTTTCAAAATATTATAATTATAAAATTTAACTCTTATAATTAATTATTATATTATATTTTCGTTGAGCCTAAACGTTCTCAAATAAATTTACACTTCGAGATCGAAAAAGTTTATTAGTTAAGCGATGTTATAAATTTATGGAGATTTTACTATATGCTTATGGAAGCAAAGAAAATTGACATGTCTTTAAAAAAGAGAAGAAAATTGACATAATTATCCATATTTCCTGGAACAATAATCTCACTCAAATAAGGAAAGTATTTAGTATTTTTACCTTTCAAAGTTCAAACTCCACATTATTTTGTAGTTGAAATTTCCATAATACAGATTGACATGTCACAGTCCCCTCAAAGAATGATGAAAACATACCAAGCAAAATTATGTAACAGGAACTGTAAAAAATGCAGCCAAAGAAGGAAAAAATTATACAACAGCAGAATTTTGAGGAGATGATTCGTCTTATGCCTTCCAACTTTGCATGCTCGAGCAGGTTGATAAACAGGATCGAAGAAAGTACATCTTGGATGACTTTCAGATGAGGAGGCAAAAATTGCCTTTCGAAACAAATGGAGAAATTATTGGTCCACTATGGAGAAATTATTGGTACACTGCTACAAAATCAATGCGCTGATTATTGGTCCACTATATTGTCTCTGGTTTCCTCCTCTTAGAACAGGGCCAAACTTTATATAAATATGAAAAATCGAATAATTTCAAAATCCTGGCAAAATTGAGAGGTCTACTATTCCCTTTGGAAGGTCTGAAATTTTCTTGAGTAGTGCAAGCCTGTTCTTTCTGATTCTTTCATCTTCCTGCAGTCAGATTTTGAAAGAACGCAAATTTAGACATGCACCCACAAAAACGAAAAGTACAATCAAACAACTGTACCATAAGTTCGCATAAAGAACAGAGGTTAGTCAGACAGATCATTCTGTGGTTCGTTTTAAGAGCAAAGTAGCTCAGTGATATCAAGTTCACACACAAACAAGGAACCCATGGAAAGAAGTTGGAATTACTAATGTGTTGGATAAATTTTGCCACGTGTAAAATTACATATGGCATGTGGTACTACCCAAGATTTGCACCTCAAAGAATCAAACAATCTTGTTTGTGGATATGCTGAAACCTCTGTACTATGTTAAACCAAGGTTAATACTTCTAAATTAAGGCCTATCTGATCATGTCTGTCAAAGGAAGATCAGGAAAATGGACTCAAGGGTAAGGGAAGCATTTAGAAAGTTTTTAACTTCTATGCTTATATTAAGTTTCTGACCAAATGGGATATGCCAGCACGTAAAGCTCAAACAAATTGCAAACTGATACATATGTAAGCCTATCACATCGAATATATAACGCTTCTATAAGCAGGCCAAGAAATTAAGCAAGTTTTATAGATTATTGTCAATTTATATTGTAGTAAAAAGGAACATACCACCATCACAAACACGTGATTGAAGAAATCCTCTAGTGGCTGTAACAGATCAGACGATGCTTCAACAAAATCATCTACTTCCATGTCTGTACAGAGAACATGAGTTACGCAGAAGGTTTTAAAAAGGAAGAAATAAATAGGCAGTGTTGTGTAAATATGTGACCTCATTATTACAAAACAAGAAGTTACATATAGGAAAGAGAATGATACCAGGACGAATTTTATTCTTTAACGACGTGAAAGTGCTCCACAAAGCTCTCTCTTCCTTTGTCTCAAAAGCTCCCTCATCCACCTAATAGGATATTGACAAAATGGCATCAGATATGGAGCCATGTCAAAATTGTACCCCAGAAAAACTATCAAAGTATATATAATTCAACATGACATTGCAGATTAGAAGAGAAGTTCTCTCGCTGGACAACAAATTGCGACAAAGTGTTATTGACTAGGAGCAAAAATAGATGCTTCTTTTCCATGTCTTCACGATTTATAACTATGGGCAATCTCAGAGGAGTAAAAGGCAATTGTATAATTAGAAAATATGTTTAGAAGTTGGGTCCAAGTCCCAGATTCCATATTTGTACCGAAATACGTGTACCCTCAATACCTTGTACATACCTTGCCCCAGATTCATATATATGATATATGAAGTGAATGTATGTGACTTATGAGTCAATCCAGGACTCTTCCAGCAGAACAAGAATATATCCAGATAAATTTGTGGATCAGGGCAAGGTATGTACAAGGTATTGAGGATACAGCCAAAGCCAAAAATTCAGGGATATACTGGACAATGAATTAGATCCTATGCTCCAAACAGTATTACTTATAATTGTATAGATAAGTGTTTCTTACACAATTTTCTATATGTATCTCTCACATTTTATGTTCACGTCATTCTACAGTCGATCCTACCAGCTCTTCATCATGTACAGCAGTCAATTGACCCACCACAATAACATTGGTATAACACCACGTAAATACCTAGTGAGACAGCCAGTAACACAGATACAATTCATACAATGCTAAACTCATGTTCGCATCAAAAGGCTACTAGAATGATGGATTCTGGCCTAATAAAATGCCGTGCTTCTACATAAACCAACTGCACAGTGCTTCCATTATTACTATAGCCTATAGGCATATGTTTTCCTAGAGACTAATGTAGTTTACACACAAAAGCTGGTGTGAGACAACATCCAAATGGCGAAAAACAGGAATCAAACTGCAAGACATTCGTGGACATTCAATTTCAGCTGGCACGAAGGTAAAAAAAAATGATTAAATAGATCTTCCAAGCCAATAGTTCTCAAAATGGCTAAAAGTTACATATATAATTCCAAAACAAAAAACCATAAGAATAATTCCAAAGAAAATTTAAAACCCAGATTATAGCCAACTGTACCCACGCCACAAAGAGTAAGAGTCCGACAAGTATTCTCTCCTATAATATCGTGCAAAGTTAGACACTGAGGGGATAAAAATTCCAGTACCAGGAGTAATAATCAACTTTAAACCTTTGTTTTCTAATATAATTTATCATGTCAAGTGATTTAAAACCTCAAGTCTTTCTTTTCTACCTCATTTACATTACAAATTTACTACTCAATGCTAATATACCCTGGTAGACAGCTTGAAATATCTTGGAAGAAAAATGGAAAATAGAATGGATATTTTATGCAACTGCAAAAATAATTTTGTTTTGAAGTGAAAGAAAGCACCTCCAAATCATCATTGACGTCCTTTCCACGGACAATTCTTGTTGGACGAGAATATGCTTCGACAATTTTGGACAGCAGCTCGCCTCTTGACAAGGCTTCCATCTGCAAACAACACAAATGATATATTACATCCATAATACTTAACAGTCAACAAAACACTAATTTGCTTATAGCATTTTCAAATTCAGTAGAAAACCCGATGATGTTCTACCTTTCTTGAAAAAGCTTCTTAGAAATAAATAAATGTACCACAAGAAATATCATTTCTACTTTAAAGATCATAATATAAAACAAGAAATAATGTGGAAGATGCTGAACTGCTTCCACAAGAACATCCCTGCTCAATAATAAAGAGCAATAGAAAATATTTTGACTCCTTTTCATTTCTACTCTCTCCATGCCATCCCCATCTGGGACCAACTATTAAATGTGTATTTTTCACCTTCACACGTCACTCTGCCTACCTGCTTCTTTTTCTGGTTCTCCCGAAGTAGGGTTATAATTGGAAAGTTGCAATTAAAATGGTTTGACTCTTCAGACTGGATTTTGATGCTGAAATGGCCAATAAGGGAAGTAGGACATTCACAATGGGGTGAAGGGCGTACTTTTTTGCATGTATATAGAAGCCATTATCTTTGCTAAGCCCCTTCATGCTAAAACATTTTACCATGTATAAAACTTCGCTTCACTACTCTCAAAATCTATATTGTCAATAGTTAAGATTTAAGAATATAGTTTCAAAAGGTCAAGCGATCACACTTATTTGAGTTAGTAGTTAGGATTTTCCCCTACTTCTTTCCCATTATTTGAAAGTGAATTTTTTGTAATTTTTTGTCTAAATAGTTTCTTAGGCACCAGATTCTGGATTCGTACAAAAAACTTCAGGCATTTAGCTTCAGAAGAGCAATACATGTTTTTCGTAACCCATGGAACAGTTAGTAAGTAGAAGTACATCTTGAGGTTGAATGGAGCTTGTGGAAAGAGAAACTGACTCGGCAGAGAAACATAAAAAGGAAGAAAATTTGGCATATCATCAATTGGAAGCCACAATAAGTATGATGAAATAATTATTGTAACTGGGTGCAGCCCAGAATTAACTCATCAGTTTTACCATAATAAATACAATAAATAATTTGAGCACTCTTTATTCACGTGTTGATAAGTAGTTCTCACTTTAAATACAAATCCACTAAAAGAAAACCATTACTTACTTTATATGCGGACTTTGTTGCCAAACAGGGCTGGTTTGCACGTTCTGCAAGAACAGAGCGAACCACTTCTGGACTTATTCCTTGGTCCATCTGGCACAAAAAACAAATAAAATGAATGAAAGTGTCATAAATACCTAACATTCATTCACAAACAGCACACATTCTGGAACAGAGATTACACATTTATCGCAACTCTCAAGGGTATTCCAAAGAAGAACAAGAAACATGACTAACAATAATTGAAAATCATTACACTGAGGAAACTATTTGCCGGTCACTGTGAATCCCTTATAAATCTTTTGAGGATATAAATAAATAAACTTCTTCCAATATGTTGAGTTCTTGGAAAAGGTGGTTCAAATAAAATAGTTTATTTAGAGTTAAAACAATTTGACAGCATTCAACAAAGAACATAACTTAGCATCAAAATCATCTCCTTTTTATTGAGATAGAATGCACAAAAAAGTCACTACGTTTACATCAAAAACCAGGTTTCTTAAATTCCATGGCCGACCAGGATGCATTTTTATGCTTTTAATCTGGTGCCTACTCTAATATTTTCAAGAACTATATTGAAAGTAAGTTTTCTATGCATTCTGGACGAGCTTAATATTTATGTATGGGTTATGATGCAAAAGATATACAGTCAAAGGTTAATAGCTTTCACAAGTAAAAGTTGTACATACCAGAAGTTGTTCAAGTCTCCTCGTTACAAATTGATGTACCTAAAACGAGAGGAGATGATCAAATTTTGAATTTCTGATCAGGAGATTAAGAAAATAACGCTTCCAAAACACCATGCCACGGCTTATATTAGATTAATCTACAAGGATACATCTGGTGAAGCAGATGAAAGATGGTAGTAATTTGATAACATATTCGACATTAAAAGCAGTAAGTTTGTTATACCGGACAAATTTAATAACAAGCAACAGAGGGGGTTGATAAGTTGTCTACTGCAAAATTTGACCTTCATAGAGCAAATAAAGACACTTACGTTATCTATTGTATCAGCAGCTACATTTATGGGTTGAACAGCAGCAGCAAGTTCTAAACCATGCCTTAGATCTAAATCTCTATTGGTTTCTACCAGCAGTTGCACCTACAACACAAAGGCAGCATTGTTTACACTCTCAGTAGAAAATGAAATTTCTATGACTATATGGATATGACATACGAGACCATAAGAGATTCTCCGCAAGCCAAAAGGGTCATTACTGGAGCTTGGCTGACAACCAGCAGCAAATAAGCCAACAAGGCTTTCCAACCTGCAAGATATAGCTCAATATCAAACCATAAAGGGAAATACCACAGCTGCGAGAAGACAACAGAAAATAACATGAGCACGTGCACATTCACTATACATCAAACTTCAGCTCTGAAACAGGAATGAACCATAACCACCACCTTTTCCAGTATATGGAATAACATACCATGACAAACATCATAAAAAATTATCTTAGATCATGTGAGTTCACCACTGAGAGAGTATTAATATCAGGATGGGTAACTATATTGAATTTAATTTATATAGCTAAAACGATTAAATGAATCAGAGCATGATAAAAAAATATCGAAGAGAAAATGAAGTAAATTTAAATTTAAGTTAGCTTCAGTTTCTTAATGCATCAACCCACTATCACTTATTACAAGAAAAAAGAATTAAAAGCCAAGTCCAAAACAGATATTTGATTCTATCCTTGAAAAAAGCCAACTTCAATTAACAATAACAAATAGAAACCAAACCATTAGCCAAAGTGCTCTTATCTATAAACTTTCACAGAGAGATTAAACAAAAACTCTTATACTATAACTCATCTCGAAAATAGTAATATACAACTATTTATGGGGCTATGATAGCCTGATTATTCTCTCATGTCTTTACACTTCTTTTTTCAAGGGAAAATGCATCCCTATAATTTTAATAGCCAGGCAGGACGAGGAAAGAAATTTCTATTCAACAAGAAGCTTGTGAATCTTTCATTGCAATAGCTCCATCAGATGGAAGTCACGATCAAAGATATCCATTGCTATGGCATGAAAAGCAAGGATAAAACATATAAGGTAGAGGAGTTAGAGATAAATTTCAACAAGCTAGTTTGCATTATAATCAGAAAAATAAGAATTGGTAATAATTGCCTTCTCGAACAAATATGAATTAAACCCCTGTTTGGTTTAGCTAAAAAAAGTTGATAAAAATCTAAGTTAAAGTAAACAATTAATTTTGACCACATTTCGTGAGACCCACACATTTTATCAACTTTTCAACCACACATTTTATCAACTTTTATCAAAATATACTAAAAATCTGATTTTAGCAAAAAACCAAACAGGGGCTAAGTTTTATGCATATAAGGGCAAACCACTGGAAATTTCCTATTTCCTTTTACTTATCCAAATTAGACTTTATCGAACTTCAGTTTCTTACTACTGGAGTTAGGAGAAGGAAAGGTCATACTAGAGACAATAGTTCAATCTATTGGTGTACAGTTACTTAATCAGCTGTGTGAAGAAAGTCTACATGTATTTGATGATCTAAATCAAATCACAGCAGGCACTGGGACATGTGGAGACATAAATAAAAGCAATCCTAAAATGCAACTGAAAATCCACTTTCAAATATGATAGTGATAATTAAGCATTCATTTATGAAAAATGTACCGCACAATGTTGCTCCGTCAAATCTTAACATCCCAAGGACTTAGCACAGAGAGAAGAAACTAGCGTGTGTCTAACCTATCAGTTATGGCCAATACTGTCCCAGCATCAGTTTTTGGAAGCATGTCTCCTGAAAATCGTGGAAGTGTAATCTCAAACAGTGCCTCTGCAATCTGTTATTATGAAGAAAATGAATGGTTAGAGAAACAAAGTTGAATTTGACTGTCGAGGAAAGACAGCTATATTGGATTTCGGCAAACCTAAACAATAAATGCATGTCCCATTTAATGCTTAATTTCTTTTCAGTTTCTCTGCATATCCATCAGAATGGTATTCTTATTTATTGATTTATTTTGTTTTAAAAGTTGAGATCTTACGCAAGTAGCACACACAGTCACAAGTTCACAAGCAAGAGTAGGCAGCTAGACTGAGAATTCACGTGACCCAAAGCATTTTGAGAGCGATTATAAACTTTATACGAATGTAAGTTCATTTTATAGTCAACAATTTTAACTGTCTGCTCCAACTTCCACTGCACAAAGCAAAAGAGAATAGCTGGGCCAATTTGCAGAACTTTAATATTGTTTCATAAATATATGAAGGGAATATTGGTTGTGAAATTAAGAATCTTGAGGTGTTCTGTTGCATATTACTGTACATCAGATTATCACATTATATCAGCAAGTCTAGGTAGTGACTATTTCACCACTTATGCTCAACAAGAGACATCACCATTTATTGATATAATATTGTAAGTATGACTTTTACTAGATTAAAAACTATTGAAGCAAGACATTTTGTCAGTGCCATAGGTCTGAACAACTTGGTAACAATTACCTAACCACGTGGAGGCATCCAAACAGGCGGAGGATAGGGGGTTTTGCCTTTTCTCAATTTTCCTCAAATAAAATAGATCAGGTTACCCAACTAGAGCATTCACATAGTGAAAAAAAAAATACTAACAACCATTAGAATATATGATATAAGGCAATGTTATGCAAGCAACCTGCTCTGAATAGCCATCTCTAAGAGCATAATGACGCGCCATTATCCCAGAAAGGGAGGTAAATTCAGTAACAACTGCGGTGGCAAGATCTGTCATGGCTAATGATGCAGCGCTCTTGATGACTTGGAGTGTATCTCCACTTATCCCCAGAGACAAGCCGACTTCAGTAACCAAATGTTGGACGCGCGTCATCTTGTCCAACATTGTCCCCAGCTTCTCCTGTTTATTAAATTATCAAGATATGAGAACTGCCAGAGACTAAAAGGATTTTCTGGAAGGACTTGCTTCTATCTCCATCATTAAAAGAATATTACAGAATTTCAACTATTTGGGGCATTTAGATATCCAAAAAAGGAAAATAAACAAAAAGGAGTAATTGCACAAACATTGCATTTGCAACATATCTTTAGCTTGTTGCTCCACCATGAAATTAGAAATATAAAAAATAAAAAATAAATAAAAAAACTTCAATTTTACCCAAAATCTACACAGTTTTGATTTCTCCTAGATACTAAATGAAAAAATAGAGCTGTGGATTTCCCACGAGCTCTGATCAATAGCTTCAATAATCAGAAAGAATGAGCCAGATGGCCTCAGAATACATTAATATTATTAGAACTTACATGGAATAGAATTCCATTCAATTGACTTCGAAATTCAGAAAATCTTTTACTTGTGTCCACCTCATAGAAGAACTTTGCATCTTCATATCGAGCTCTGCAATGATATTAAATTATTCAATCATGGCTCAAACCATTAAGAAAAGGTACAGAAGGTGGAGAAAACTTGGATATATACAGTCATTCTTTGAAAATACTAGTTGCCTTATAAGCTAACATTTTGACAACGTAATTTAGGGTATATTCAAGTAGACGTAAGATGGAAAAGACGATCAGTATAAAAGTGGAGTGCATCAACCTAAGTACAGCTTCATTTCCTTTCCTTACAACCATTTCATTGATTGCCCCATTTGCAACCTAAACAAACAACCAGAGTCAGATGATCCTTATTACCTTTTCACAAATAATATCAATGATTTTACGGATAAAGAACATGGTTAGAATGTCTCACAGAAACGAAGTATGGCAACAGTTTTCCTCCCTGATCAGTTATTGCAAAATACTTTTGGTGCTTCTGCATGACCTGCATGATCCATGAAACGGGCACCTTAGCATGGCAAAAATAAATATAAACTGCTCCTTCCCAGAAAAATGGTAACAGAACAAGCACGTATAGTTGCAAGTTACTACAATGAGAAATTTCATGTTCTAAAACAAATGAAATATATGAGAACACAATGATCAATTATTTTCAAGAAAAGAAGAAATCAAAGGCAGATGGAAATATGCTGCAAATAATAAAAGAAAGTTAATATAGTAAGGCATTACCATTATTAGCAGATCTTTTGGAAGCTCTAAGAAGGACTCGTTAAATTTACCAAGTACTGGAACAGGTTTCTCAACGAGATTTGCAACCTATGTATGAAGGTAGCAGTTATAATAGAGTCTCTCAGTGACTAAATCAAAGCAAGAACCGCTACCTGTTTCATACCTCATCAAGTAAATCATTCTGCAAAATGATAATGCCTCCAACACTTTTTGCTAAGGCATTGGAGTGATCCAAAATTGTCTGCTTGCGTTGCTGCAAAATAAATAAAATTCAGCAATGTAACGTCGACACTATGCTGGTTTAAATATTGTAGGAAGAACCTATATAAGAGATCATTTATGATTAAATACCTCCATACTGATGGCTATTCCAGCATGCTGCATCACATCAGTATAAGATTCTGCACTTGCTACCTATGAAAATGTGATTAGTGAGTCCATGTAACATCAGCATATAGATAACACCAATACAAGAGACAGACAACTAGACTTTCCCGTTGAAGAGAAATATGAAAAAAAAAATGTTTCCTTAGAATCATTATCATCAAACTTGCTATCAAGCAATGAATGGGATTTAAATACAGTAAAATGGTTAGAGAAAACAATGGAATATATGGGATTTCTCATGGAAGAAGTTAAGCAAAGAAGTTTGAGAAAAAAGACATGATTCTCGAAGAATGTGCTTATAAACCTTTAAGTGTGTTCTAAGCTTTAAATAAATTCTCAAAAAATGTGACTTAAAGCTCCAGAAAAATGCAAGTTATAGACGATTTAGTTTCTGAATGGGGGAGTTCTAAAGGGTTCTAAATAGTGCTTGGCCTGGTAATTTGGGAAAAAAAAGAGAAAGAAAGAAAGAGACCACAGAACCTTGTATTTTAAAGCATTGAAAGAAATTTAACTGATATGAAGCGACTAACTTCCAAATGGCAGCAAAATTTACCAAATCATTCTACCTAATTAATCTGTCGTAATTTCCTGTAATGCAGAAGCAGTTGGAGAGCAACAAAAAAAGTGAAGAGATTTTGAAACTTTCCAGAAGAAGAGATTTGAAAAAATGAGGCTCCAACAAAGTGGCTAGTTTTACAAGTGAAACCACATCAGAATACTTTAAAAGGTGAAACGGAAAAATAGGACAGGTTTGCATTACTTGGAAATTCATGCAAGAATGGAATGAGAAGACTATTAATCAACAACTTTTGCAGGGTGGTACAAGATGGTGGAACCTTTGTCCTTTGCAACTAAGTTGAGTGACTAGACATGTAAATAAGCTCCATTTTGTTGGTATTTACATAGAGGTTGGAAGTCTTCTCTGTTAGTCCAGTAGCACGGACTTCAAAAATGTTTAAAGTGTGATCAGATCTAACAAGCAGGAGGAGGATAATGATACAAGTAATGGGAATCAAATTACATCTTTCAATTAACATGAACATTTTTTAAGGGAATTGTTAATTTATTATTTCCATGAAATACTATTACTTGTGGTTTTTTTCAGCATAAACTTGTACTAATATCTTTGTTTTGCTATAACTAGTTTGCAACTTGTCTTGCGCTAGCAGCACTCAACCTATTTATAAAATTATTATCAAAAGAATAGATTGGAAATTATTATCTCAGATAAATATCAGAGTAAATTATAGTAAAATCTACAGACACCCCCTTCTTTTCAAAAATTATAGAGAACTCCCTGAAGCTTGGTTTTCGGTCAGCCAAAAGTAAATACATTATATCCCACTTTCCCTTGTCTTTATACCACATTTGATACTATCATCAAATAATACTTAACTATCATTTTTTTTATCTCAATTTCTTAAAAAAAAAAATCATAAATTATGTTAATAGGAGAGTTTTTTTTAGCTGAAAGAATATTGTTTAAATAAAACTGTAAAAGATAACTTGTTTCTTAAAATAATTTCTCTCTCTTTCAATACAACTGAAAACAACTTGTTTGTCAACAAATTAACTTATATACATGCTTTAGAATAATTCAATTAAGATGATTTAAAAAGGAAAAAATGCCTTTTAATTTACAAATCAAGGTCTAATAATTTCTAATTTGATTGATTCGGTT
>CAIGRB010116367.1:6430-19431 GCA_903798255.1 Fraxinus quadrangulata
CTAAATTTTACATTTTTAGACCAAATTTATAATAATTTGGGGAATTTCACTATTATAGGAAGATGTTGAGATAAATAGGGATTCCATGTGTGAAATTTAAAAATAAAATTTGTGTAGATTGTCTAAGATCAATAGGATGCAATTGGGTAAAAATCTCAAGTTAGATGTCATTTTGCTTGAATTAGTGTTAAATGAGAAACATTGCACTAATCAAGACATAAAAAAAGTATTTTATTAGAAAATTTCTCTTCGTGGCCTTCATGACTCAAGCAATTAAGCTTGTATGAGTCTTTAAAACCTGGTGTACTATGGTCATCTGACTTGAGAGTTATCGGTCGAAAACTTGTTACATGGATCATTTAGAAAGTTAAGGGAAATGATATTTGAAATAAAGAAAAAAATTATTCTAAAAAAAATAAAAAGCAGAAAAAGCAGGTGCATGAAACAGAAAACGTACCAAATACCTTGGTTAAATCTCAAACACTTGTTTAAGAAAATTTGACTTTTGATAAGAGATTGTTATCCTATTTAAGTTCTAGAGATTGAAACAATCAAACTTAATGAAACATAATTGTTTATTGTCATGTTGAACTGCAATTGGTGAAATTTTACCTAAACTAGAGAAGTGAGGATAGTAGAAAATCCAACCTTAATTCACACACTGGAAAATAGCAAAAAAAAAAAAGAATAAGTTTGGGGGTGTATGAATCTTACGAGTGATGAAAGAACATATTTGACCATTGAGGATCGGGAATTGAAACAACTTATGAATTCATAATGCCATGCATAATCTTCACATACACATCAATTTTGCATTGGAAAAATAGAAGTTAATTTTGGTATTACGACCTTGAAGTTGTTTATTAATTTAATACAATGATTTTAATCACGAGACAAAATGGCAGGTTATCTAGTCAAAACCTTTTGCATGTTTGTGTGTTTGTTAAGTTAGGTTATGATTTTGTTTGAGGACAAACAAATGTTTAAATTTAGGGGTGTTAAATAAGTGTATTTTATACACTTATTCGGACTCTAAAATATTGACGTTTCGTAATTATTTTAATAGAATTATAGTCTAATTTATTATATAATGTGTTATTAGGTGAAACTCAATAAATGGAAGTAAAATTGAAAGAAAGAAGTGAAAAACTGGCAAAAATGGCAAGATTCAAAGTTTAGGAACTAAAATGTAAATACTCAAAAGTTGTGTCGGAGCTCACGATGAAGATTCGAGAATGCTAAGATCAAATGAATGCAATTAGAAGTCAAAATGAGTGAAATATGACCAAAATATTTTCAAAAATCAATTTTCAACCGCGTAAAAATGTTCCAGATTTTCAATCAGAGATTGAGACCCATTTTTGGCCTATTAAAAGTTCGACTTGGAAAGGAGCTATTCTAGTAAAGTTGTAGCCCTTTGAGTTATTTTTCCAACACATCTTAAATCGCTGTAATCGAATATCGAAAGAAAACATTACGATAAAAATACTGAAACAGACGTAGAGTTTGGACAGAAACGTGGCACCTAGTGTCTAGGCGCTGTGCCGCACAACTTAGGGTTTTGCTTATTTGGGCCGCATAAAGCCCAGAAAAAGACTCCAATGTAACCAAGAACGTGTAGTGAAGTATAAATAGACTTAAGAAGACACCAATAAAGAGGTTCCAAAGATTGCAAAATAGAGAGAAAAACACAAGATTGAAGAGGAAATTCACGAGAAGAAATTCATCACGGATTCGAGTTCAAATCAAATATTGAAAGCGGAAGAAGATCTTGGCGTAAAAGCTGATTCTATTTCGTATTTTTAGTCATTTAAATCCGATGATGTATTCGAATATGTTTAATTATTTTATCTTTTTCTTTATAAATAGCTAAATTCTACATTATGGCAAAGAATGTAATCTTTTGTAACACTTAATTCTTTAATTCAAGATTTCTGTAGTTTATTCTTCCATGTATTGATTTTGTTATGATTTTAATGTTTTGAATTATCTGGCCAATAATTTGACGATTAATTGAGTTTCTTACGAATCGAGGGGTGAGTTTGAGACTTAGAGCGTATAATAAAATCTGGTAACGAAGTATATTGTGTAGAGATACATATACTAAGTATTGCGGTCGTTATAGGAATTCCTAGAACGAAAATTCGTTTAACTAAAGGTAATTCGCATAAAGATATAGAATTGAATTAGTTGAATATACTCAATGAGAACTCGAAATGGGTATGAATACCATAGGAGAATTCTACCGAACGCTACATTAGGTTAGAATCTTCAATTAAGAATTAAGGTGATCATTAGATGAGTTTGTTTTGCCCTAATATTTCTTTTGACGAGCCCGAGTGGCTCGTGGCTCATTTTTTCACGAGCCGACGAGCCACTCAACTTGATTGACATCACTACGTAAGGCACACTGCTCCATCTGAGTCATTGGCTTACGTGACTCTTGGTTTCAATGGTGATGATGAGCCATACAGATTTGGATGCCCAGATGTGACTTGAGATGATCTAACAGCTGGGGTGAATTTGGAGATACCTATGTAAGGCCCAAATATCTCATTTTGTCTCTTTACTTTTGTGAAAATCTTCAAAGCCTTTGCACCCTCCGTTTTGTTTCTATTTTTTCGGTGAGCAAAGTTCTAAGACTCAGGAAACCCACTTGAGAGTTCCGGTGACTTTTCTTTTGAACCAAACTCTCTAGGTAAACTCCTCTATTTCATTATGTTCTTTTTCTAGTTTTCAAAATTCGAGATGGCCACTGGGAATTCTCCGAATTTGTCTACAAGTGAGGGGCGAGGTATGGGAAATTTGGGTGTGGGAGAGCCAATAGTACTCTCTTCGAATGAAATAGGCAGATCCGTTAGGTCCGGGGAGAATATTTGAAGATTGCTTGCTTCGCCCATGGACACCTCTGTCAAGTGGGGGGCTTCTAGCTGCCCTTCTAAAGCCACCCTGAAAACCCTAGAAAAGTGTAGACAAGTCTTTAGCATACCAAATAACATAGAATTAATCATTCCCAACCCGAATGAGAGGGCCTGCTATCCGAGGTCGGGTTGCTTGACCGTTAGTGAGAACTTGTTTAGGGCAGGCCTTAGACTTCCATTTCACCCATTCTTTAGGTTAGTTCTCCACTCCTACGGGTTGGCTCCGACCCAACTCCTAGTCTCAGATTGTTAGGTCGTGGATGCTCTGGCATTGGGCCAACCTAGGTATAGATATGCCCTTTAGCGTTTTCCATTCTTTTTACTTCTCGAAGAGTGTGGTCGGAGGGAAGAAGAGTAAGGGGCAGTATTACTAGTCCCCTTGGGGGTCTCATTCTCCCTTCATGGTGATTCTACCCGCTTCAATTAAGGAGTGGCAAAAGTCTTGGTTCTGGACAACTGGGAAATGGGATACCATGGAGAATGACCCAATGGCTCCCTTTACTGTCCCTACGTCTTACTCCACGGCCAGTTAGTCATCTTACGTAACTGATTTAACTTACGCATTTTCTCATGGCTTAATATTTATGTTGTTTGTAGGTTCCCTCCCAAGGTACGAGGTCTCCGATGAGAACTGGGACATCATCTGGCATATCTTCCAACAGCCCTTCGAGGATCGGAGCTACGATGAGCTGATGACAAGAACACCAGCTTCACCCTGAACAGACTGATAGCGACCCAAGGTAAGCTCTATTTTTCGGTTCGATTTAGCGTATATCTGAGTATACCTGCCTGAATATCTTAGCGTTTTCTATCCTTGCAGGTGACTTATTAAAGAAGAGGCCTTTGAGGCCTGGTTTTTCCACGATTCGTCGAAGTGGCTGAGGCAAGAACTCTAAAGACGAGCTTAGCTATTTACAAGAAGTGGGCTGAAAGGCTGAATGCTATAAGCAAGAGTCAACAACCCTCCAAAGATGAAGCAGGAGAGAAAGGTACCTCCCTCGTCGAGAGGAAACGATCTGGCCCGACAGGGGCTTCTTCCTCTTCGGCCGCAGTGGCCAAGTCTCCACTTCCACCCGTTCCAATCGAGGTGACCATAGCAGCTCCCTTCAAAGCTCCAGAGGATGTCATGCCCATCTCCTCCGTCCGGGCTGTAGAGCCAACCCATAAGAGGCTGAAGAAGTCTATCAGTGCCCCACCTCGCGCTAAGATAACTGATTTTCTGGGGAGCAATGAGGACGACCTCCTCGAGGTGATATTGGAAATGCTGCCCCCTGAGACCACCTCTGCTACCCGAGTCCACAACAAATATTGAACCGGGGACTGGTAGGATCACATCGCCTTCTGCAAGGTGGAGGATCTTTTGGCTGCCAATAATACCTGCATGGCAGAGGATTTAGTCCAGGGCCTCCGTAAGAAAAATGAAGAATTGGAGCAAAAGCTTGAGGCCTCGGACAAATAGGAAGAAGATGTGATGAGGGCTAAGAAAGAGGTAGAGGAGGTTGAAGAGAAAAGGACTGAGGCCCAGGTGAAGCTTGACTCCGCTGAAATACAAGTGAACCAGTTGAAAAACGAACTTTACGAGTCGATTTCCCTAGTGGCTGTGCTTACGAAGTGAATCAACCAATCTATTGAACATCAGAGGATCACCTCAGAGGCTTTGGATGGGGCTAACAAGGAGATAGCCGGGTTTAGGATGCTAACAAAGTCCCAAAAAGAGGAGATTGAGTCTCTTAAGGCTGAAGCAAAGACAGTACGAAATGTGGCAGTTCAGAATTACATCGGCAACTTCGATCAACCGAAAGAGTATGATGGCTTCGCCAACTACTAGGCCTTATGGAGTGCCCAACAGATGATATCTCGCCTAAGAGAGGTGCATCCTGAGTTGGACATTTCATTCTTGGAGGAGGAGTTTGGCGGCCCTACTGGAAATCAACCTGACTTAGAGACTGAAGAGGGGGCCTTTGAAGAGGAGGTATGAGTTGGGGCCATCGTAAATGTAGATCAGTAGTTTTTATTTTTCTTCATATTATAATGGCTTCGGCCTTGATTTGTTTAGCAATGAAATTCTTTGTTCAGTCGTAACTCTTTAAGTGTTGTCGCTTTGCTTGAAACATACTACCAGATAAGAACTTAAGCAAACTAATAAAGCAAACAGAATCCAAGTGTAAACATTTCGCCTAAGCATAACCACTTAAGCGAATGGAATGAAGAAAATCGAATCCAAGTGCAAACACTTGGCCTAAGCGTAACCACTTAAGCAAATGGATGAAGCAAATAAAATACAAGTGTAAACACTTCGCTTAAGCATAACCACTTAAGAAAATGGATGAAGCAAACAGAATCCAAGTGTAAACACTTCGCCTGAGCATAACCACTTAAGAAAATGGATTAAGCAAACAGAATCCAAGTGTAAACACTTCCCCTGGGGAGTAAGAATGTGTGAGCATTGTTGATCCGCTTCACCAGAGGTGGCACTCGCACCTCTTCCGATGAGTTGGATATCCTTGGCTGAATACGCCTTATGGAGGCGTATGCATTTCATCAAGTAAGAATGTGTGAGAACACTGTTGATCCACTTCACCAGAGATGGCACCCACACCTCCTCCGATGAAGTGGATATACTTGGCTGAATACTCCTTATGGAGGCATATGCACTTCGTCAAGTAGGAATGTGTGAGAACTGTTGATCCGCTTTACCAGAGATTGCACCCACACCACCCCCAATAAAGTGGATATCCTTGGCTAAATACGCTTATGGAGGCGTATGTACTTCGTCAAGGTGTAAGAATGTGTGAGAACGCTGTTGATCTGCTTCACCAGAGGTGGCACCCGTACCTCTCCCGATGAAGAAGATATCCTTCTTGCCAGAGGTGGTTGAGAATAATTCATTTTCGGAACACATGTAGTAATAAAAATCAGTTCATTCAATTGATAACAATATTTACATGATAGCAGGCCTCACGGTCTTCCAAGTGATAATACTTTCTCGAGTGTTCGACGTTCCATGGATGAGGCATCATTTTTCCTACCAAATTTTCAATCTTGTATGTGCCAGTCGTACTTCTTCAGTAACACAGTATGGGCCCTCCCAGTTTAGCCCCAGTGTTCTTGTTCCTGACTCTCTTGACGATGGGAACACTCTCCGGAGCACAGATCGTCACTTTGGTATTGTAGTAGCGCATCATCTTGCGTTGGTAGGAAGCAAGTCTAACTTGAGAATCATCTCTCTTTTCTTTGAGGAGTTCCAGCTCAAAATTTTTCAGTTCATCGTTTCTTATTTCATCAAAGAGGATGCGACGAGGCGAAGGCACTCCAACTTCCATTGGGCTCATGGCTTCAACCCCGTATGTCATGGAGAATAGGATCTCTTCGGTTGCCATTCTGCAGGTGGTTTGTATGGCCAAGAGAACTTGGGGGAGTTCATCAACCCATGCTCCTTTTGAAGCATCCAACTTTCTCTTTAGGGTGAGTTTAGTGGTTTTATTGACTACCTCTACCTGGCCGTTAGCCTAGAGGTGATGAGGCGTTGAGAAATGTTTTTTGATTCCAAGATCATTACATAGGTCCCTGATTTTCTTGTTATCAAATTGTTTATCATTATGTAAAACCACGAAGTGGGGTATGCCGAACCTGTATATAATGTTCTTCTAAAGAAATTTGGAATTGTTCACTTTGGTGATCTTGGCTAAAGTCTCCGCTTCGACCCATTTCGTAAAGTAATCGATCGTAACAATAGCGAAGTAGGCATCCCAATAAAATCAACTCCCCACTTGACAAATGGCGAAGGGCTTGACAAGACTGTGAGTTCTTGTGACGGAACTCACGAACTGACACTTATTGCACTTGCGCATAAACTGAATTGAGTCCCTTTTCAGGGTAGGCCAGTAATATCCCTGTCTGAGTACCTTGTGAGCTAGTGCTGGTCCTCCGGAGTGATTGCCGCAGACCCCCTCATGGATCTCTCTTAGGATGTAATTCACCTCCTCACCTCCTGTGCACCGAGGAGGGGTGATGAAAAATCCCGCTTGTACAATACGTCATCATGTAGAATGAAGTGAGCAGCTCTCCTCCGGAGTTGACGAGCTTCGGCTTCATTGTTTGGTACAACTTGTTCTTTAAGAAAAGCAATGATCGGTTACATCCACAGAGGGGTACCTTCTGTCTACATCACTTCTTCTTTCCTTACGATGGACGGTTCGGCCAAGTGTTCTATGGGAACTACCTTAAGAAGTTTGAAATCCGTACTACTGGCCAATTTTGACAAAGCGTCAACGTGGGAGTTCTCCAGGCTTGCATCAGTTCAAACCTTTCGAAGTAGGGAAGAAACTCCATGACTAGTTTCAAGTATGTTGCCATGTGCTTATCTCTAGCCACAAAATTTCCATTGACCTGGTTTACCACTAACTGCGAATCATTGTTGACAGTTAACCTCTTTACTTACAATTCTTTAGCCAGACAAAGGCTGGCTAGGAGCCCCTCATACTTAGCTACATTGTTAGATGCTTTGAACCCTAGCCTTACTGCATAGTTAAGCTTATACCTCTCCGGGCTGTCCAAGACTATTCCCGCTCCTGAACTAGCCTCTCTAGATGACCCATCTACAAAGAGGTTCCAGGTGGGGGCTCCACTGGTTCCATATTCATTTCAATCTCGAGGGCATGGCGAACTCAGCAACAAAGTCAGCTAGGGCCTGGCCTTTAATTGCGGCCCTGGGTTTATACACTATAAGAACTCACTGAGCTCCACTGCCCATTTCAGCAATCTTCTCGAGGCGTCTGGTTTCTGGAGGACTTGCTTTAGGGAGAAATTTCTCAGTGCATAGATGACGTGGATTGGAAGTAAGGCCTCAACTTCCGAGAAGCGGTGATTAAGGAGAGTGAGTTTCTCCATATCTGGGTAACGCACTTTCCCCTGGTAATAGGGCTTTACTTATATAATAAATAGGCAATTGATGTGTTTCCTCTTTCCTTATGAGAACTGAATTGATGGCGTTATCGGACACGGCTAAATAAAGCAGCAGTGGTTCACCCATCTTTGGTTTAGACAGGATGAGGGCTCGTCCGATGTAGCTTTTCAGCGCCTGAAATACTTCTTCACACTCCGTCGTCCATTGGAACCTCTTCCTTCCTTTAAGAATTTTGAAGAAGGAAAGGCACTTTTCAGTGGCTTTGGATATGAAGTGATTGAGTATGGCTACCCTGTCGGTAAACCGTTGCACATCTTTCGACTTTTGGGGCGACCTTATTTCAATTAAAGCTTTGATCTTCTCCGGATTCACCTTAGTCCCTCTCTAGTTCACAATGTACCCTAGGAATTTACCGGATGCTATGCCATGTACATTTGAGGGGGTTCAACCTCATCCGATATCTCCTCAGAATCTAGAAGGCCTCGCCCATGCGTTTCATATGCTTAGAGGCTCTTAACAAGCATATCGTCAACATATACTTCCATCGTTTTGCCCAGCTGATCAATGAACATCTTGTTTACTAGCATTTGATAGGTGGCTTCAGCATTTTTAGCCCAAAAGGGCATCACCTTGTAGCAATATAGTTCTCTATCCATGATAAATGAAGTGTTATCCTCATCTCCCGGATTCATGGAGATTTGGTTGTAACTCAAATAAGCATCCATGAAACTTAACAACTCGTGCCCAGCTGTCGAGTCTACCAATTGATCTATTCAAGAAGTCGATGCATACTCTCCCCTTTCCATTGTATTTCTTTACCAGCATGGGATTTGATATCCATTTCTGATAGGCGGCCTTTCTAATGAAGCCATTGCTGATCAATTTTTCCACTTCTTCCTTTAGGGCCTCGTACTGTTCGCATTCAAGGTTCTTCTCTTCTGCCTGTGCGAGGTTTGACTTGGGTCGATCTGTAAATGATGGCAAGTGACCTTTAGGTTTATTCCAATCATGTTATCATGTTTCCATGCAAAGACGTCTGAATTCTTGCAGAGAAAGTCCATCAGTTCTTTCTTCCTCTCTTCTTCCAAATCATTTCCCACCTACAGGACCTTAGAAGCATCTTGGCAGTCTACTAAGAAGCTTTCCAGTTCTTCCATTGGAGCATCTTGTGATTCGAATTCGATGATATGAGGATCTAGCTCGTCCAAGGCTGCCCTTTCAGGTCGGTCCTTTACAAAAGCCTTTGCCATTTCAACATCTTCCCTTTCTTTCGGGGGCTTCAGACTTCTCGATATCAAGGAGCACCATGTTAATTCCCCATGGCTCTGCCTTCTTGAAAGAATTTAGATAACAATCCCTTGAGCCAATTTGATCACCTAGGATGGTGGTTATTCTTCGTTGAGTGGGGAATTTCATACATAAGTAATGGATGGAGGTGACTGCCCATACTTCTTTCAAGGCGGGTCTCCCTAGAACTCCATGGTACTAGAGGCATGGTTCCTATTTCAATAGCCAGGGTGATTTTTCTCCTTGGGATGATGCTATCTCCAGTAAACCCGTATAATGGGAATGTCATAGGGGTGGGCTCATAGTCTACTGCCATCTTGTTATAAGTGAAGCTGAATAGAATGTTGATCGAACTCTCGTTATCTACTAGCATGTGCTTCAATCCATTTCGACCTACCACAGCTCTCACTACTAGCGCGTCGCAGTGGGGATAATGGATGCCCATCCCATCCTCTTGAGTGAATGTAATAGGCTCTACAGATCTTGTCCTTTGGGGTTGACTTACTATATAGCTGGTCATAGGTAGGTCTTTGGCCTCCCTAGTGTAATTTCTTTGCGTATTCCTGGAGTGTCAATCTCTCGAATGGGTTGGTGTTCGTTTATGGTGGCCAGATCTCTTCCGGGCCTCTGTCCATTCCTGGGTCTTTCTCTATCTTTGTTTCTGTCATATCGAGGTGAATGTCGCCTCGTCTACTCCCTTCGTGGTAAGTTTTACCTCGAATTTTCATCCTAACAGCGATTCTCTTTAGTGCTGCGAGGGTTGCTTCTCGGAGATCTAGTAGCTTCCCGACATTCACTTATGTCATGGCCATGAAAGCGATGGAAAGTGCAATAGGGCCGTGACTCCTCTTGTGGCCCATTTCTTGGTCCTTAGCCTCTCCCTCTATTCCTAAAGGTAGAAAGTCTCCTAGGATTCCAGGTTGCGCCACTGCCCGGTCCAACATTTTTGTAACCTAGTGTTGGTACTGCGTTCAAGGTGGCTGTAGCTAGTGCTTGTCCAAAGGTGGGAGCCACCGCATGTCTGACCTGAGTCCACTGCTGGCTGACTATCTGTGAGGTGGGCCCCCTACCTATCTGCCTCTAGGGCGGAAGGAGTATTTGTGCTGCCCTATTCCGATGATCGATCATCTCTTCATTGACAATCTCAATCTTCATCATTTCTACCAGTTCATCGTAGGTAGATGGGTTTTTACTCCGGACATCTCTCCAAAACAAAGTATTCATATTCAGTCCTCCTTTTAAAGCTGAGACGGCTTCTTTGTCCATGACTTGCTCGCAATAGGTTATATCGTCGGTGAAAAGGGCGAGGTAACTTTTCAAGGTCTCCCATGCCGCTTGCATCATGTCCTAGAGGCACTGGATTGGCAACTCTCCTTCCTTCCTTGACAAGTATTGGTTCAGAAATGCCTTCTTGAGGTTTGGCCAACTCCTGATGCTAAGAGGCGCCAACTTACTGTACCACACTTCGGCTGCACCACTAAGTGTTAAGTGGAAGGCCTTGCATTTCAGAGCAGGTAAAGCCCCTTGAAGGCTCATTTGCGTCTTGTACTTGTTGAGGTGTTTCTCTAGGTCACTATTTCCCTCGTACTTAGGAATTTGAGGAGAAACACAGTTCTGAGGCATGGGAAAGCTACGAAGCTCCCTAGAGAAAGGGAGGTTGTCTCATCATCGTCAAGCTCGTAGGATCGACACGCCTTGTCAGAATCATTTCTATCTGGTAAAGGGCGAGGTGGTTGTAGGGAAGTTCCGCCTCGATTCCCCCAATCAACTAGATTTCGTCTCTCCAGCCTATTCCTGGGTGGAGAGGCCTGAACTTCCTGGCTATGTATACGCTCTTGGGGGTGAGCTGGTTGATGGGTGGACTGATCCCTATTTCTAGGCATTTGCTCGATCTGATCAAACATACTGGCGGACCTCTGAGGCCGTTCTTCATAGTCAAAGGGGAAGTTATCTCCTCCAACGTGGTCGTTTTCAGCTAGGGGGACAGTGTGTGAGGTGTCTACTCCAACTTCCCTTTCAACTAGAACTTCTCTTTGTTGATTCGAATGAGCTCTCCGACTTGAATCTGCTTCGACTCGTCTGTCACGAACCGATTGTGGAAGGTCTTGATGGGCTTGAAAACCGCCCTGATTTTGCACTTGCATGAGGATTTCTTGCATGGCTGCGTTCTGGGTTGCAATGTTGCTCGTGTTAGTAGACATGCGAGCCACATCTGCAGTTAGTCGCGCAGCAGTTCTCCCACCCCGGCGATATCGATGATGGAGTCACTAGTGCGTGACATTATTTCAGATGATCTCTTCTTCAGAGATCTCCCTTACCTTCATCGGGTTCACTTCTTCATTGCTTGAACTCATCTGTCCGGAGTTGCGAGTTCTCTTCTTCTAAATAATGGAAACTTAGCCTATGACTTCCACTTGTTCTTTCTTCAAGAACAAATCCATTTTCAAGGAGAAATATCAATCGGATATTCCAATAAACTTTTTCTTTCGTGGTTACAGTAGCGTTTTTCACAAACGGTGCCAATCCGTTGACCAGGAAAATGGTTCCAACACGTGACCAACAAAACAAAACTCCATGTAAGCTCCTTCAGGCGCACGGTAGCACACCGTTAGTCACGTGTGACCTTTTCCGGTGGGGGTAGAAGTGACCGTGAGCACTCCGATGGTTAAGTCAGTATTTCAATCAATCGGAAAGTGATGCCCAACGGTGAAATAGTCGCCGAGATGTGGTTTAGAATGCGTGTAAAGATAGCGAAGATGCTTTTTTAGAGTTAAGAGACTAGAATGCAATGACTTAGAATCGTAACCCCTGACTTACCATTGTGCAGGGGTCTTAATGCTAGAGAAGGGAGAGGAGAACCATTGGAGGGGGGATACGTGGCTTTAGATTCCCGAATAGGTCATCCTTTCATAGGCGTCTGTCTGTCAATCCATAGGCTGGCGGACATTAAATGATTTCTAACATAACAATTGGGTTGACCTTTTGTAGCATGCCATACGTCTCATCAATGAGTCAGGGACTTGACTTTGGGTAGATCTCATAAAAGATCTTGGTAGAGGTGTGGCAAGGCGGATTGTGAAGC
Source organism: Fraxinus quadrangulata (assembly GCA_903798255.1). Lineage (NCBI taxonomy): Eukaryota > Viridiplantae > Streptophyta > Magnoliopsida > Lamiales > Oleaceae > Fraxinus > Fraxinus quadrangulata. The sequence goes on from CAIGRB010116367.1 coordinate 18,627, forward strand.
ATAACGAATGCGGAGTACGGGTCTTTGCATCTGTCGTGAATGGCGGATGAGTTCAGTTCTTTACGAGGTGGGACAATAGTGTTTTAGTTCTGAGTTATAGAATTAGTTCGTCCGACATGGATTCAATTCGTTTGCCATGTGGCAAGACCAGATCAGTTCGACCAACACGTGGCCAATGAGGTGGATGGACGAGGTGGAGGGCCTCAGAAGGCCCGTAACAGATATTGTTGTCACTATCATTATCGTATAGTTATAATGTGTTCAATTTTCCATTCATTGTTTCATAAATTTTCAAATCTAATATTGTTTTCTGTTTTTGTTGAGTTGAGTTGATTGAGTTTTTATTTGACAACCATTATTTAAATGAAATGGAGTTTTGATTTTTGAATAGTGATTTTTTAGAGAGTGGTTAAAAAGTAGTAAAAAAATTGGGTCTATGTGCATAATATTTTATTGCGTGAATATGTAGTTGAAAATGAGTATGTAAAATAAAGAGTTTTGAAATAATGTTTGCCAAATAGGGACTTAAAATTATGATGTAGAACTATAATATACGAGGAAGAATAAGACCAGATCCTTTGTCCAAACGTATGTGCACAAATCAACCTTGGTTTCAAAAGCTTTTGTGTAAATCAATCTTGCATTTGAAATCTTTAGTAGAATACAATCTTATTGTTTGTAAACTTTCGACAAATTAAACTAACATTTCTAAACTTTTCGGAATTCTATCCTAACATATAGAATATTGTGGAAAACGTCATTTAGCCCCTGTTTGACACCTATTTTGGGTAAAAAATTTATTTTG